>JABUQX010093231.1:0-10000 GCA_015478945.1 Trachelipus rathkii | reverse complement strand
AATAGTTAATAATAAACAAAATGGTCAAATACTGCAATGACCCAGCAAACATTCACAAAAAAAAAATATATATATTAAATGGTCTCAGAAAAATAAGCAAACCCTTAAGAGAAAGGAGTACCAGAATATTATTAGAAAATACGTACTTATGTATAAATTGCATAATATTTCTAACAAATGAAACGAATGATAAATGTGATGACTCCTCTCCCCTCTCCTGGCAGTGTACAACATTCAGAGCCATCAACATCAAAATGTGAAGGTTCTCAGTCCTCTCGTAAGACGTCTGTTTGCAAGGAATTAGAAACCTCTAAACTAGAAGCCGTCTTTGATATACTTGATGTTAGGAACATTGAAAGAAGTAAGCAATTTGCAATACATAATTATTTAGTTTTTACTGTAAACAACCTGAATTGTAAAATACCTAAAAATGAATAAAGGTTTTTAATAATTTGTCTAATGCTAGTTCCTAATCTTATTTCCAGAGGGAAAACATAAATCACAGGTACTAACAATGGCTAAAAAAAGAGCAGAAGAAGTAGCCTCCTACATACGAAAACTGAGAAGGTCTTACTATGTTGAATTTGAATCACCAAGTAAAATCTAAAACCTTACAATGAGTAATGAAATGTCCAGCTACTGGTTCCTCTTACATGGTCTACCTTGTTGCACATATGTATAGCTTCAGTAAATACACACAGTTCTACTTTAAATATTGTATCTATTAATTGTTTTTGCAGTTTTGAAACCTTGGTCTCTAATCTAAAAGCTGCTTAAAAGGACGCAAATACTAATGAACGCAAGATTCAAATTCTTACATCGTCGCCTTTCACAATCGAAAAAACATTGTCTGTCTTTGGAGTCACAAACTATTTAGTCAAAAAAGTAGACTTATAAGGAAAGAGTATGGCATCTTGCCTGACATTCCGCAAACATCCAATGTGAAAGTTTTGTCAGCAGCAACAAAGGAATCAGTGAAAACGTTTTTTGATAGCGATGTGATAGGCAGAGTATGTGCTGGTAAAAAAGAATATTTAAGTATAAAATGAAGATTGGTCAAGAGTTCGTGTTCAAAAAAGACTGGTTCTTTCTAATTTAAAAGAGGCATAATGTACTTTTAAAGAAAATAACAAAAACATTAACATATGTTTCTCATCCTTTGCTAATTTGAGACCAAAGACCTGTTTGTTAGATGGTGCTGCTTGAACTCATTCACTATGTGTTTATACTCACCACCAGAATGTAAAACTAAAATTAAATGCTTTAGGTGTAAGAAACGTAAATTATAAAGATGTTTTGGCAAAAAGTGTATGTGATGTTGCTAATAACAAATGTATGATGGGTATTTGTAAGCATTGTCCAGGTAAAGATGGAATTCTTAAATTCATAAATTCTTTAGATATTATAGAGAGAAATGAAATATCTTTTAAACAATGGGTCTCTGTTGATAGATGTACACTTTTCGATTATGTTGAACCTATTGATGATTTCATAGACATTTTAAGTGAAAATCTAATCAAACTCCGAAGACATCATTTTGTTGCAAAAGAACAAAGTGCTTTCTGTAAAAATCTTAAGGCAAATTTAAAGTATGAGGAGTGCTTATTAGGGGGCGATTATTCAGAAAACTATAGTTTTGTCATTCAAGATGCAGCCCAAGGTTTTCATTGGGACAATTCACAATGTACAGTCCATCCTTTCATTCTGTATTTTAAGACTACTGATTCAAAATTAGATCATCGAAGTTTTTGCTTTTTAAGTCCCGATTTGAAACATTCAACAATTCAAGTGCATACATTTTTACATTCCCTAATACCACACATTAAGGAAACGTTTCCTCATATTAGAAAAATTCATTATTTTACCGATGGCTGTGTCGCACAGTATAAAAATAAATACAACTTTCTTTTGCTTTGTAATCATATGACACTCTATGGGCTGCAATGTGAATGGCATTTTTATGCCCAGCCATGGAAAAAGTGAAGACCCTCCAGTCACATTAATGAGAAATGGGTCCATTCTCGCACAAGCTGCTAACCGAAATCAAAGTTCTATTTTGTCATCCTTAAAATCTCTCACAAATATACCTCTTATAACACTCCTAATGAAATAGATGAAACGCATTAGTGCCTAATGATTTGCTCTTTTGAAAAGAAAGACGAAGATTCTGCTGTCATTATGTGAAATCTCCAGCGAAAAAGATTTTCCGTTACAAACATTTAAAGATTTCCCACTCATCGGGACTCGCCTGACACCCAAAATCCTCGTTTACTGCTGACCTTTAATACCCCTCATCCACTTCAAAGGTGAAAAATAAGGAAAAGGGAAAAATATGTCACGTTGCTGTAAATATCAACCAGTTTAGTCATTCCTGAAAAACTGTATGAAGATGTCTGATTACATTTTGCCCAGTCTGCCAAGAGAATTATTTCACTTCCTGTGAAAATTCACCAACTTTAAAAACTGTGGAGGACCCCACAGGGCTTCTTTCTTTCAAATGCCCATCTTACCTGTTTGAACAGAAGGTTTTGAAGTTATTACCATATAAAAATTGAGCAGGAGAGATGCCATATGCCAGCTCAATGAAAAATATATGCTACAGGCAAAGGTCCAATCTTACACTACAATTGCAACTGCACCCATGCGTCCACGTGTTAATCCCATCAGACACACCCCATTCCCAGTAGGGACTCCTCCCAAAATCCCAGCAAATCTCAGGCTGTATTGCCACACTACTGACCTCTCAAATAGTACAAAAGCAGCCTTGATTCCAATCTCCATCCAAAATGCCGACAACAACCCCTATCCTGAGATAAAGTTTTCAACAAGACCAGCATGAAACTAAGCTGGTTCATTCCAACACAAAACTTGAAAAACACTTTTCCTGCCAAGACACACTGTCCCATACCTATCCAATAGGTTCTCTTAATTCACCTCCCACTATTACTCAAATTCCTTAAAAAAGATGTTCATAAACATAAGAAAATAATAATCACCAAGCTAAAGATTATTCATTAAAATATAGAGCATCCGATTTTTTAAACAAAAAATTGCAACTCAGAAGAGACCTCGCCATAAGTCTACTCCTGAGACAAAACAAGGACTTCAATAGATTGTACAAAAAAACAATCACAGCTACGAACAACCCTCTGATAGCTTGCAGGATTATTCCATCTCTTCTGAATCCTCCTATAATCTTCTTCCAAATTTCCTATCTCAGCACTCCCCAAAGGTTCCATGCCTATAGCGCCAGTGGTTTTCAAAACTGGGCAGGCGTGTGCTCGAAAATACTTAGGGACGTGTTGGAACAAGCCATCAAGAAACACTTTTATATTTAATTTTTAGTAAAAATTTTTTTTATCCAAACATTCAAAAATTATGTTTCCCTACATTGAATGATTTCATGTATTGTTAAAATCGAAATAAAATTGTTCAGAAAAAGGAACCAGATTTATCACACACCTGACAAATTTGAAAGAATAATTTATTAAAAATTTTATTACCTTCAAAGTGCCGACTTTAATGTCTAAATCCATTCAAGGAGAACAATATACTCAAACATCTTTATATTACATTCCAAGAACAGTTGATTGAAATAAAGGAAGATACAAATTTAAGAAATACTTTTCATGAAACAAATTCTTCAAATTGGTGGCATGGATTGAAAAATAAATATCCTAAATTAGCCAAAACTGCAATTAATTCCTTGCTTCCATTTGGATCAACATATCTATGAGAGCAAACGTTTAGTGCTATGACAGATCTTAAGACAAAAAAGAAAAATAAAATAACTATTGAACTAGAACTAAGAATTGCTGTATCTCAGGCACTACAACCAAGAATTTCTAAAGTAATTAAGAATTGTCAACACTCATTCTCATTTAAATTATTAAAAATGATATATTTTAATATATATATATAATATATATATTATATATATATATATTATATATATATATATTATATATATAATATATAATATATTATATATATATATATATATACTATATATATATAATATATATAATATATATATATATATGATACAATATGCCTTTAATAAAAGAGACTAGTGGATTTCTTTTTGAATAGAAGAAAATTAAGTTCTTAGATATTTATCATAAATTTATTAGAGAATGGTAGCAAAAGCTTTCAACCTGAATTCTAGGCCCTCCTTCAGCTGCTGTTATACATCAACTAAATTAAATAATAATGAAAATATAAAATATTTATATACATCAACTAAATTAAATAATAATGAAAATATAAAATATTTTTATTATTATTTAATTTAGTTGATGTATAACAGCAGCTGAAGGAGGGCCTAGAATTAAGGTTGAAAGCTTTTGCTACCATTCTTTAATAAATTTATGATAAATATCTAAGAACTTAATTTTCTTCTATTCAAAAAGAAATCCACTAGTCTCTTTTAATTAAGGCATTGTAATCATTATTACTATTGGCGTCCTAAGCTATTTTGATTTAAACTTATAATATATATATATAATATATATATATAGCGTATATATATATATATATATATACATATATATATATATTATATTATTATATATATATATATATATTTTTTTAATATATATATATATATATATATATATATATATATATATATATATATATATATATATTAGTGAAAGGATAGGGGTGCATGGAATCTATTTTTTATTTTTGGGGGTGTGCCGACTAAAAAAAAGATTGGACCACTGCCTTAGCGGGTGAAATACATAGATAGCTTCCAATAGAGGCTTATGTGATGACCCACGTCTCTAAAATGCTTCCTGCGCTTCTGAGAGAGGTGAATGAAAAACTGTCCAATGTAAACACTCTAAATGTTCTGGATCTGTTGGGGGCATGAAATGGAACCCAGAGGTCTCCATTCTCAAATAAATTGTCAAAATCTCAAAATCACTCGCATGATGACTTACTGGTAAAATCTCCAGTATCAGACTTTTTCAACCCAATGAATCCTATACCGGAACCCAATATTGCAACCCCAACACCTTTTCAAAAGATGACACCTTCCTTCCCCATTTCCGTGGAAATAGCTCCATATCCCCCACACATTTCTGAATCTCCTTGCTTGGTAGATACTGATACTGCTCCCATCCCTAAGCATGATCATTTTGGTTGCTCTTCCAATGACCAACCAAATCCACACAATAAGATGGACTTGGTTGAATTCAATTTATCTCACATTCATGGCGAAGCCCCTTCACCAAATACCACTGAAAACTTTACCAAAAGGGGTTGTACAACCCAAATCTCTGTTGTATGACTATTCTTTACCACCAGAATTTGTTGTCTCTCCTCTTTGAGACCCACGTCTCAGCCTTTCCTCTTCATCTGAATACACCTCCAACACTACCCCTAGTCACATAGAGACAGTTGTCCCAAAATGACCATCCTCATAATATTTTTAACAACATAGCATGGCCACTTCTTCAATGGAATTGTCATGGTTACCACTCTAACTTTGAAGAGTTTGTTCAACTAATAAAACAAAGTGCATATGTTTGCAGGAACTTCGACTATGTCATCACGACTTCTTTGAACTGTTGGAATATAAATCGCTATTAACCTCTATAGAAAGAGGTGACAATGATAGGGGAGGTGCAGGAATACTTATTCATAAATCTGTCCCCAATTCTCTAGTCCCTCTTCAAACTAAACTTCGTGCAGTGGCAGCACAAATTTATTTGTCCACCAACCATACTGTCTGCTCGATCTACTTGGCTCTGAGTAGTGAATTTACTAAGGTCAACTTAGCTGATCTTTTTGTGCAGTTCCCTTCTCCAGATGTTATACTAGAAGACTTCAACCTCCACCACCCCTTATGGGGTGACTCTGTCACTTCATATAAGTCCAAGATCCTTGTAGATCTTCTAACCCTCTTTTTCCTGGGATACCTTAACATAGGGCTCCCTACATATGAATTTTTAGTTACACACACTCGTCCTGTGTTAATATTTCCTTTTGCTCCCATTCCCTTATGGATCGCTTTACGTGGTCCTGCTTTGATTATTTATATGGCTTGTGATTCGATTACCAGTAGCTTAAATGAAGCTTGTACCAAGCCCAAAGTGTAAAAAATCTCACTTAGCTGGCGTATGACTGAGCGAAGTGCGGTTCCTTTTTATCAGGCCACAGCTTTCCCACTTTCTCCCCAATAAGCGGTTTCCGACTGTTGATGATACCTTTCACTTCTTGCCAGCAAGTTGCCATCACAGTATGAGTAAGCTTCAGTTCTGTATCTTTCCGCAGGGCAGGCAGTTTGGGCAACCCCGTTGGTGGGTCCCATAGAATGTACACAAGCTTAAACTGAGAGAAGAAGAAACTCTACAGGCAGTACAAAAGGACCCGCGTACCACCCCAAACATGATTATTTTAAAGCAGCCTTGCGCGTGAGATCTCAGCAAATTACCGCCAAACACGGTAAAACAATATCTTGGAACTTATATTGGAATGCAACTCCACAACTCCCCTTCTTTAGTGTGGAAAGTTGCACAGAAATATCTCGTCGCTCCAACAACTCCTCAACCACAGTCCCTCTGTTATGTTCCTGATATAACTGACACACTCTGCACCTACTGGCGTGTGTGCAGATTTGCATTAGATTGTTAGTTTTGCCTAGCCAACTCAAGTTCTATTTCCTCTACGAAGCCTTTCAGAAATTGAGAACTAACACTGCACTGTCAGACTTTTTTAACAGGGAAAGGAAAGATCAATACCTACAACCGTCATTTTACAACCTGACCGAATATCAAAATGCACTGGCAAATGGCAAAGATGATTGCTCTGGCCGACATGATTTTGTAACATTATTCTCCGTCATATCCCATCCTTCCGGCATCGCGTTATTGCTGGATCTTGAACTCGAATTCTTTTCCAATTCTATTTGGACTACTAGTTTTGTAATTCCATCCCCAAAACCATGGAAAAAAGATTCTGAAGTTTGGCGGACAACTAAAGACCCAATTCCTGACTTGTGATCCTGTAAATTAATGGAGAAAATGTTTTCAGGCACTTTCTATCTGTTTTGACAGGGTTGGCAAAAACCCACTTTTTTTGAAAAAACCCAGTGGGCCGGGGTTTTTCGTTTTTTTATCTAAAACCCGAAAAGAAACCCGGGGAAAAATTGGGTTTTTTCATTTTTCCTTTCCTTTTCAGCAATAACTGCAATTTCATATTAATTTAATTGTTTTTTTTCAATTTTGTTAAGTTATTATAAGTTTGATTATAACAGTAATGCCAAAGACTCTTGGATCCAGAAGAAAACTAGGAAATGAATGGACTGAGGTTCCTGAATGTCTAAGGCACCAGCAAAGTAAAATGAAATATTACAGTGATACAATTAGCAATAAAATTGAAGAATAAAATTGCATCGGAAAAAATCTTGTAAGCGCTTGTCATATTCTGGCAAATCTAGTGAATCAAGTGCTAATACAACCGTTGAAAGTATGGATCTTACAAATGTAGAAGAAAGGGATTCATCTAATTTTCGATGGCTGCAAGACATTCAAACAATGAAAACATGGTTATCTGTATCTGACACATCAAAAACTCAAAAGAAATTGTCTAAATATACCATTAAAATTGACAACTGCACAAAAAGAAATTCTTGATAAAAAAATATCAGTTTTTTTTATGCTAACAACGTCTCATTTTTAAGTGTTGAATTGAAGTACTTTGTTGAAACTGATAAAAAACCTTAAACCTGGTTACTCCTCACCATCTCGAAGAAATCTAGCAGGTCCACTTTTGATATATATATATATGATATATAATATATATATTATATATATATGATATATATATATATATAATATATATATATATATATATATATATATATATATTATATAATATATATATATATCATATATATATATATATATAATATATATATATATATATATATATATATATATATATATATATATATATATACGGTATTATATATATATATATATATATATATATATATATTATTTATATATATATTATATATATATATATATATATATAATATATATATATATATATATATATGGTCAATCCATTTTTTCCGTACCGATGATGGCCGCCTCGATAATTTTTGAAAACTTTTATATTTTGCATGGCGTTAATGTTATCCCTGGAAAGTTCAAAACCACCATTCGTTTTTATAGATTTACTCTGGTTGTAACAGGGTGAGCCAAAATGTTTGACCAGGTGGAGCAAAATTTATCACTTAATAGAGGTAACATTTTAAATCATATCTCCATATTGGTAATTCTTATACCAAATTTCATAGAGAGTAATTTGTTAGGGATACTTAAGGTATATTTGGCCTTTCCGTTTTTTTTTTGGGAAAATAATATTTCACCATGAAAATGAATCCGAAAATTTGTGTTAAAAATCGAAATTTACATTTTCATGGGTGTATTATTAAAAGTAGGAAATAATTTAACGATATAAAATTTTGTGTGATGATACATACTAAAGTAGGGTTTAACTTAAATCTTATTTGAAGTTTGGTAAATATTTTTAAAAAAATTTACAGGGTGTCCAAAAATCAATTTTTCGGAAAATCGGTAACTTTGAACCTTAATATCTCTGATGGGGTAAGTGCTAAAAATCTGAAATTTTCACACATTATACTACTACCATAGATGTTCCTTCACCTGCAATATTGACTTTGGTATTTGCTTGTTTTAAGAAATACAGCCATTCAAAAATACCAAAAAAAAAATATTTTTTATGTTGTATTATGATAGTATAGGGATTATAGTTATTATAGGTTCAAGACAATACAAGACAAATGAAATAGTGGGGCAATCAAGGATGAAAGAAAAACAATGTAAAAAATTTAATTTTAAGGTTATATACATAAGAATGTACCATTATATCTACTGTAAATGACAAAATTAAACTAAATAACTTGAAAAATTTATCATTTTAATATTATATATAAATATTATTATATATATATATATATATAATAATATATATATATATATAATATATATATATATATAATATATATATTATATAATATATATATATATATATATAATAATATAATATATATATATATAATGTACCGTAGTCGGTACATAGTATAAAATTTATAAAGGATATATGTAAGTGCTACAAAGATTTCTGGTACACAGATATAAGAAATCTTGTACAAAGCAAGTCCTGTATGCGAAATAACTGTTTCATTCCTTTTTTGTATTATCAAGGTCACCGAGGTGATTCTGTCACCAACGGCGTGCCATGGGGAGAGAGCCAGTTATGAAAAAGAGATCGGAGAGCCAACATCTTGACACTCTCTTGGTCCAAAAATTGATACTTTAATGGTAATCATATTTAAGGTATTTAAAAAGCAATTTATTTTTGAACAGTGAAATATCTTAATGTGTGTTCATGTAAAATAGTCATTAGACATAATTAATAAAGAAATAATTAAAGAAGCGTTTTCGCTATTCCAAAACTATTTTATTATTTGCTATATCAAAGTGATCTCTTAAATAGAGCCAATTAATCATTATAGAGATCAAGCTTTGTACATATATATATATATATAATATATATATATATATATATAATATATATATATATATGTATATATATATATATATATATATATATAATAATAATATATATATATATATATATATATATATATATATATATTCATAGATATGATTATAACATAAAAAAAACCTTTAAATGCAAAATAATAAAATTGTGCAGTATATACCGGTTTATATATATATATATAAACCGGTATATACTGCACAATTTTATTATTTTGCATTTAAAGTTTTTTTTTATGTTATAAGCAGACCTTATGAAATATATAATATATATATATATATATATATATATATATTATATTAATATATCTTTAGATAGGCAATAAGCTAAGGTAAGTTTCACTCTCCAGTATGTTGTTGTTGAGAAGAGATGAATATATATATATATATATCTCCTT
>JABUQX010093230.1:25000-35838 GCA_015478945.1 Trachelipus rathkii | reverse complement strand
GATATATATATCTATATAATATATATATATAATATATATTATATATATATATATAAATATATATATATATATAATTTATTTATATATATATATTTACAATATATATATATATATAATATATATATATATATATATATATATATTATATATATATATACTATATATATATATATTTATATATATATATATATAAATATTTATTATTTATATATAATATATTATATATATATAATATATATATATATAATATATATTATATATATAATATATATATATATATATAATAGTATATATATTATATATATATATAATATAATTACTATATTATATATATATATAATTATATATTAATATATAATATATATATATATTATAATATATATATTATATAATATATATATACAAATATATGTATATATAATATATAATATATATATATATATTATAACTAATATATTATATAATATATATATATATATATATATAATATATATATATAGATATTATAATATATAAAATATTATATATTTAATTATATATTATATGAATATATAATATATATATATATTATATAATATATATTATATATATAATATATATATATATATGTATATTATTATATATATATATATATACTATTTAAATATATATATATATATATATATATATAATATCTATATTATTAATATATTTTATATACTATATAATATATATATATATATATATATATATATATATAATAATATATAAATATACTATATATACTATATATATATAATTATATATATATATATGATAATAGATTTAATATATATAATATAATATATTATATAAATATATATATATATCAATTATATATATATATATATATAATATATAATATTTATTTATTTATTTATATACATATTTCTATATAACATTTTTTTTTTTCAGTTGCACCACCAACTCAAGGTGCAGGAGCGCCTATTCAAGGAGGGGGGGTGAAGTACACACAAGAGTTCCCCAATTAGCGAAAATTACGCAGATGAGCAACAGCACGCAGGCTTTAAAGTGAGGGAGATTAAATGCAGCAGGAAACACAGAAGAGATGGAAGAGAATTCAACAGAACAGAAGTGGCAGGAAAGAGGGAAGCCCCGCAGCGACACCTTAGCCTGGAGTACCAATCATCAACACAAACAGCACCCCTTGCCTACGGGACGTCGTTAGAAGGTGGTGAATACGCGAGTGATAAGTTGCCCTCGAGCACTCTGCAGCTGCATACCTATAGAATAAGATAAAGCACAACATGCGCCGCAAAGATAGAGGCAAGTGAACTGGAAAGACAGAACAGTTTTATAAGCCTTTTTGCCTTTGACTCGACCCTGTCCAAATGCCCGGTGAAACCAGAGCCTCCCCAAGTGAGAGCGTACTCCATACAAGGCAGGATCAGACCTTGATAGTGGAGTAAACTAGAAGAGGAAAAAAAGTCTCCAAGTCTAAACAGAACTCCCAGTTTGTTTTGAGCGCCTCCCTTAGCAACCATTGTGATGTGAGGGTTTCCAAGACATTTTTTGTTTATGTTAGGGCCAAGGATGTTTGTTTGTAACAGGAGAGACCGGATGAGAGAACCGTGGATAATGGATAGCAAAGTTAAACAGATCAGGTGTTTTAGTGAGAGTGAGATTTGTAGAAGTATGAGTTTTTCAAAGAAATTGAATTCACAAGTTGAGGACGACCCACGGAAATCCTATCCAGCAATCAGCGAGAATAGAATCTGAAAATTAAAGTTGGTTGGCAATTCTAGAAGTAATAAGAGGGAGCAGAATTGAAAAGAGTTGAAGAAATGAATGGTCGAGTCATTGGCATATGAGGGGATAGAGTTAATGTGCAGGTGAGAAGATCATTAATAAAAATTAGGAATAAGGTAGGAGATAAGACAGAACCCAGGGGAACACCCTATTGACAGAAAAGGAAAAGAAAGTTGCCCCATCAACAACAGCGGATATTTA
Organism: Trachelipus rathkii; assembly: GCA_015478945.1. NCBI lineage: Eukaryota > Metazoa > Arthropoda > Malacostraca > Isopoda > Trachelipodidae > Trachelipus > Trachelipus rathkii. Next base: position 33,849 of record JABUQX010093230.1, on the reverse strand, counting down.
GAGATTGAAAGAAAGCTAGACATAAGTAAGCAAAGACGGAGGACCCAATAAAGGGGAGCTTGGAGAGCATGACGCCGTGCCAACACCCGTCCAAACTGCTTGGATATGTCAGAAGCCCCACCACGCAAACTCTACACCCGATAGTTCCTTAAGAGCGGAAAACCACAAATCCGGTTAGATAGGAAAGTATATCGCGAGTAGACCTGAGTGCCAAAAGCCGTACTGGCTATCGGAACAGAGGGAATGACGTTTCCATATGATATAGATGGGTGTGGAGAAGGGTTCAAAGATCTTAGATTAGAATATACAAGTGAGAGCTAATAGGGCGATATGTTAGAAGGATCAAGGGGCTTCCTTTTTTCGGAACAGTTTGGACATGTGCTTGCTCCCAACACTGAGGGAAAGTATTAGTATTGAGACATAGAGAATAAGTTGCAACGATGGGGCGGGCGATCAGCAGCGGAAGCACACTCCCTCAAAACTCGAGGAGAAATGCCATCCGGGCCACGCCTTCCAACGTTCATAGATTTCAGAGCCCATGCACCCGATCAAATCATAATCCCAGGCAAAGACATAGGACACTGAGGGAGAAGGAGGAGGAAGAGGATGCCAGAATTCCAGGGTTGAGTTAGAGAAAATAGGAGGCCGGACAGAGAGTGGCCTTCTTCAAGTTGAGAATTAGCCAACAGAACCCATCAATCGAATAGAGAGGAAGAAGGCAGATTTACAGAAGTTGCTAGAGCTGTTTTTGGCAAGAGAGCCAGAAATCTGTCAGTAGGAGAACTACAGGAGGTTACGGTACTTTTCGTGACGAAAAGCCCGCTTGGCTCGTCGAGAGTATCCGCTGCACGAATTTCTAGCTGAATGGAAATAGCGAGAGTGATAGGAGCAACGAGAATTTCCACTTCCCGGATACGACACTGTCTCTCAGCTGAATGACCCAGAGAACAAGCACAACTCGACACCATCGGATTTATCAGGAGGACGCAAACGATTTACGTCTCGAAGGAGGAACGAAACCTGGCTCATCCAATCAACGATTACAGCTCCCAATTATGCCAGAAGCAGAAGCGCTCATCAGAGCAACAGCAGTCATTTCCAATCTATAGTTGTATGAGAAAACCACCACAAGGGCCTCACCAATCGGCCCGTCAAAGTTGCCAGAAGAACGCACAGGGCAGGATGGAGCTGTGGAGAGAAAGTATTAAATTAAGAGATAAAAAGGTGTGGTCATTTTTTACAAGGAGCCGAAAGGATGGTGCTCTTAGTAGAGAGAAGGACTAGTGGATGTAAACAATAGTCAAGTTCTTAATTGGTTCTATAATCCCGGCATATGTCGTGTCAGGTCTTTAATTAGTTGCTCACAAGTCGTGTGGGAAATGTTGAACTGATTCTGCACTCCCCACCTAATTTCAGTCTGAGAGGCACCCCAAAACCATTCAGTATTGTGTACGCATTTGAAATCCCCTAAATACGGAGGGACCTCACGTATTTGGACCGAGAAATCATAACAAGTCTCGTAGAGAAGTAGCAAAGATATTGTCCAGAAAAACGGCATGAAAATCTGTTCTGTTAGGAGACACCAGCAGAAGCACAAATGATTATTATAGTGGAAGAAGAAAACGAATTTTAAGCTCACAGATATACTCGAAATAGGAAATTCGAGGATTCACGAGACGAGTTACAGGAGTTATTACATGTTAACTAGGGCACATACTCCACCCTTTATACGGAAATTATGAAATAATTATAGATGGATACATTAAACCAAGTCTAGAGGATGACATTCTTAGCCATCTGAGTTTCAGACAAAAGCAAAAGGTTAGGTATAGAGTTAATAGTGATTTTCCACAGAGGCAAAGTTAGTTTAAGCCGCGGAGTTGGTAACAAGTCAATACATAACCCGGCGCCTACGCAAAATCTGCCTCTACACACGCCACCAACACACACACACACACACCACACACACACACACACAACCACACACACACCACACACACACACACACACACACACACACACACACACACACACACACAGCACACACATAACAATAAATTCCAAAATGGACAAAAACACAAATAGGAAAAATCACGGATAAAATATATCGTACGTTAAAAACTAAATAAAAAAGTTTATGTGCTAAAAGTAATTAAAAATCAAAATTTTGTACAATGATAAAAAAAAAAAAACAATAATAAGACCTCAAACTTACGCAAATTCTGCAATATCTTTGCCAAACTTGAACTAAAAAAAAAATAGCTATAGCTAGGATAAGAAAACTAATACATGAATAATATAATTTTTTAAATATAATCATTGGTTCATTTTTTTTATATTTTTATTATTTCAAAATATTCTTTAAAGAAATTATTAACAGTGATCAGTTCGCTCGGAACTCTAAAATTTATAGCTCGAAATCTGGTTCAACACCTTCTATCATGTGGAATATATAACCTCTTATATATAAAGAGATATCACTTACTATCAATGAAGAAACAGAGGAAAGGAGAGATTTGGAACATTCGGAGTAAATAACACTATTAACCTAGACTCCTCAACTAACTTACCTCAGAGATAACACTATCAATCCTACTTATACAACAGATATATAGCAATATGATATTGAAAACAACATATAACAATCGTAGATTAGATACGCAGAAGAACTGCAGAACTATGCCTCATTTCTATGTGAGAGTCAATTAACCTTCGATAATACCTTTTGAATAGATATTTCAGAAAAAGTAGAGAGAAAGGATGAATATGTCTTCGTCATAATATATTATGAATATTTTTTCTTTAGATTTTCCAAAGTGACGATATATATTGATTAATATAACAGGTAATAATAATATATATATATAATAGTAATGATAATATATAATAGATATAATATATAATATATGATGAAATATATATACTACTAGAATATAAGAAGGAATAAATAAAAGAAGATATATATATATAGATATCACTTATATATATATATATATTATATATGATATAAGATAAATTAATACTATATATATATAAATATAATAAAATATATAAAATAGAATATTATATATATATATAGTAAAATATGAACTTTGTAATAGTAATATTAATAATAGAAAGTTATATATGATATATATATATATAAGATAATATAAATAATAAAGTTAAAATATATATAAAATATATATGTAATATATAATAATATACATACTATAATAAATAAGGTAAATAATAATATATATTTAATATATAAATATATATGTATGTAATGTAATTTATAATTAGATAATTATAATATAATATAGATAATTAGAAGATAATATATCATAATATATATTATAAATAATATAATATATAAATAATATATAATATAAATAATGATATATAAATAATATATACTATATCATGATTCACTAAATAAATTATACAATAATATATACATATAGACATATATATATATTATATATTATATATAATTAATAAATATTATAATCAAATATATAAAATTACATATAATATATAATATAATAGTAAGAATACTAATAATATAAATATTATAATATAAATATATAATATAATATATAATAAAAAGAATAATATTATAATATATATTATAAATAATTAAATAACGTATAATATAATATATATAAATTAAATATATCCATATAAAATATATATATACTAATATAATAATATAATAATGAGTATATATATAATTAATAAATAAAATAAATAATAAATATATATTATAATGGTGACTAGTAAGTTATATAAAACTAGTATATATTGAATCAATATATTATAATAATATATAAATTATAGATATCATATATATTATGATAATATACTATATATGGGGTAAATAAGTAAGATATAATAAATATATATATACATATATATAAATATAATATATAGAATTAAAAAATATTATATAATAATAATAAAGAAAGATATAAAGAAAAAGAGAACAAGACTTATATAAGGGGTCTATAACATTTGAGATAAATATATGCAATTTATTAAATGATATATTAATATATGTATATTAATATATTACATATATATATTATTAATAATATAGTTTTGAGGCCTAATGAGATATGAGATGCTATTGTTTCTTCTGAAAAAGGGCGAAAAAACCCCTGACCTGCGAGTGTTAAACTCCGAGGACTGGCCATCGGAAAACCATTGCACAAAGAACATAGCGTTTTCATAGCAGTGTATTCTAGGGTAGCGTTACTGGCCAGATGATGAATGAGATGCTGGATCCCAAACTGACAGAGACGAAAAGCCCTTCCTAGGGAAGTTGTTTATATTACGGTATAATGCGTTGCTATGGTTAAAATATTTATAGAGTATAAATAAATGAGAAATATATATATTAAGTAATAAAGTTATAAAATATATATATCATATATAACTATTATATAATATTAAACTATTATTATAATAATATGATATAGATAAATATATGTATATATATTATTAATTAATATATATATAAACATATACGTAACGTGTTGCAACATGCCTCAGAAGAGAACAAAAAGGCATAGGAATCACCCCTAAATTATAAAACTACGTTACAATAAAAAATAAAGACAATAAATAAAAAAATGGGACATAGAATATCTTTATAAACAAGTATTGGTTAGCCCTTTCTGGCATAGCACTTTATTCACAGAATATTAACACCGATCTCTAAAATTTAAGTCCCTCCATAGAATTTACCTTAGAAGATATCGTTGACTGCTATGGTATGTTTGCCCTATTATTTAGGGTAACAATTGTTGAACTAAACAAGGAACATTTGCCGTCACCAACTTCCATTTTTTTAATAAAGAAGACTACAGTGGTAAACTTTATTACTATATTAAATATAGGTTCTCTGAAATTCTGTATATATATGAAGTTTAAAATATTGTGTCTTTCTGCAATTCCTATAGAGCCTATAGAACTTTGTAGTTCTAAATAATTAGCATAATTAAGTGGCAAACATTAAAGTATATTTTCGGATTTAATGCATAATCCCATGTTAATACTTATTAACAATAGCACTTCTTAAAGCTTAAAGTATAGCTCATTTTCAGTATGAGGGATGGTCTGTGAGGGCACAATGACTACTCCTGCTTTTCTCTTATATTATAATGTACCTATGATATAGTTTTCTATTGAATATATGTTATTACGATATCTCACCTCTCTAGTATAAAACTCCACTTCACTAAATTATGAGATTGTAATTCATATACTATACTCTACAAGTCACGTGCGTCGTTTCCACGCATATACATTTCATACTCGACAGCTCTGTACACGAGCGGAGTATATAATTCTATAAAAATGATGATTCTATAGTGATCGTCTATATTTTAGGCTGAGCATTGATATTGGCACATTCAGTAATAATTATCAAACTAATCGTCCAATGATGTGTGAGCGATTGAAATACATGTGCCTGCCCTGTGAAGCAGTGGACAGTGATCTTATAACTCATGTTCAGTAAGCTGCTAAAACTTTCGTGATCTATCAGTAATGTAATCAATTAAATGTTTAAGACGTAAACTTTTCGCAAAGATAATTAATAATATAAAAAATAAATAAATATCATCTAAAAAATCACCAATATTATGGTCTTGAGAGTGTGCGCGCACTAGGTGTGTGCTTATTGACAGATAATAATCTCTTAGAAATTGCTTTATAACATGTCCTCTCTCCAATATCTCTCGATATACGGACTTGTACATGTAAATGAGATAAGTCACATTATAATATTACCTACAATTTTCTTCTACTGACTTTTGCTTATGTTTAAGATATATTTTTTATCATTTAGTACTGCGCCCAATGTTGCTGATTCAATCTGTAGTATTCCAAGCTGCCTACTTACTTGCCAAATGCATAGAAAAGCATCCAATATTTTATAGAATTGTCCCCCATTTTTTTATTTGTATTATGTTTTAAGTTAAGTTAGTTTATATAATATAGGTGGGCTGATTCCTATGCTGTTTAATAAAATAATTACGTATATTATATAATATTATATATATATATATATATTATAACTAGTCTAATATAATATATATATATATATATATATATATAATATATACATACACTACTATATATATATATATTCGTAATATATTTACATATATGTATATATAGGTATATATAATTATATTTATATATTATATATATATAGTTATATAGTATTCACTATACTCATACTATTATAGTATATATATATACTAATATATATATGATATTAATAATATATATATATATATATATATATATATATATAATATATATATATATATAATATATATATATTACTATATATATATATGATATATATATATATTATATATATATCTCTATATTAATACTATATATCATATATATGTATATACTATATAATATGTAAATATATATACTAGATAATATGTAATATACCTATAATATATATCTATATATATATATATATTTATATAATTATACATGATAGGATACATTTTGTTATTAAATATTAATATATAAATATAGAAAATATATATATATAGTAATAGGTGAGGTATATATTATATATTATATCATATTAATATCTATTATATATATATATATTTATATATATATATAATATTATATTAAAGTTAATATATATATATATTATATATATATATATGTATTATTAATATATATTATATATAATATATATATATATATATATATATATATTCATATACCTATATATATATATGTATATATATATATATATAGATATATATATATTATATATAACTATATATAATTATATATAATGGAGGTATAATATAATATAAAAAAAAGGAGTTTATATATATATTAAATAGTATATATAATATATTAAATATTAGTAATATAATTATATATATATATCATATTTCATATATATATATATTACTATATATATATATAATACTATATATATATTATATTATATATGTGATTATATATATATATATACTAATTATATATATATATTATATATATATGGTATATATATTATATATATATACATTATATATCATATATTACTATATATATTTAATATTATATACGTTTATATATGTATATATAGTATATATATATTATTATATTATATATATTATCATTATTATATATAGTATATGTATACTATTATATATATATATATATAATATTATAATGATGATATATATATACTATATTATATTATATATATATTATTACTAATATATACTATATATATACTATAATATACATATTAATTAAATATATATATTTTATATATATATATATATATCGTTTTTATCGTATAGTGGAGTGTAGATTTTATGAATGCTCTCTGTTCGAAAAGTTATTATCTTTATTTTATTTATTTGTATATTTATTTACTGTAGTGTTGTGGTAGTGAATGGGATGTTGTGTGATTTTGCAAATCCTTCCTTGTTAATTAATAAGTTTTATCTTACCCTGTTATTTGGTAACCCATTTACTTCGTTTCGGACGGCAGCTCTACGATGGTCGTTATATAAATAGATAATACTAGTTTGAAATTCTTCATTTCTTCTCAAGTTTTTTATTTTTTAGTTCCAAGTTTGAGCAAAGATAATTGCAGCATTGCGTCAAGTTTGAGTCTTATTATTTTTCTTTTTTTATTATTTGTACAAAATTTGATTTTTAATGAACTTAGCGCGTCACTTGCTAATATGGGTATTTGTCGTACGTTCATTTTGTATCACCTGATATTTCTCTTTGCTTAAACCCTGTATTGTAAATCTTTTGTTCTGTGTGTGTGTGTGTGTGTGTGTGAAGTGTGTGTGTGTGCGTGTTGTGTGTGTGTGTGTGCGCTGTTGTGTGTGTATGTGTGTGTGTGTGTGTGTATGAACTGTGTGTGTCAAAATGTGGTGTGTGTGTGTGCGCTAGTGTATGGATGGCAGATTTGCGTAAGGCGCGGGTTTTGTATTTGACTTTATGTCCAGACATCGCGGCTTAAAATCCTAACTTTGCCTCTGTGGAACATCACCTACTCTCTAACTCTACCCTAACCTTTTGCTTTTGTCTGAGAACCAGATGGCTAAGAATTCATCCTCTAACTTGTTTAATGTATCCATCTATAACTTATTTCATAATTTCCGTCTAAAGGGGGAGTATGTGCCTATGTTAACATTAATACTCCTGTAACACGTCTCGTGAATCTTGAATTTCCTAATTTCGATGTTCTGTGGCTTAAAATCTTTCTTCCTTCCACTATAATAATCTTGTGCTTCTGCTGGTGTTCTCCTAACAGAACAGATTTCATGCCTTTTTTGAATATCTTGCCTACTTCTCCGAGACTGTTATTTTAATTTCTCATCCAATACTGAGCGTTCCTCTATTTAGGGGATTTCAATGTACAACGAATACTGAATGGCTTCGGGTCCTCTTCATTACTGATATTTAGTGGGGAGGAGGCAAATAATTCAACTTCCAACGATTTGGAAGCATACTAATTAAAGACCTACAAAGCACATTCCGGAATTATCAAAACCAAACATCTATTGAACAAACTTGACCTATGTTTCACCAACTAGTCCTTCTCTCTATAAATTTACCACCTTCGCTCCTATCGTAAACTGACCACAACTTTTATCTCTTTAATTTTATACTTGTCTCTCAACAGTCCCATCCTGCCCTGTGCGTTTCTTCTGGCATTTGCCGGGGCCGACTTGGAGGCCCTGCGTGGTTTCTATACACAACGTATATTGGCAATGGACTGCTTTGTCTCTGATGGACGCTTCTGCTTCTGCATTAAGTTGGGCAGCCTGTACTCGTTGATTGGGTAT
>JABUQX010093230.1:17500-20000 GCA_015478945.1 Trachelipus rathkii | reverse complement strand
TCATCGAGATGGAAGACTTTCGCTTCTATGAAAATTTGAAGTTTTTCAATCCCATTCCAATACGTCTTCGACCTTTCCTCTGTACCAAATATCTTGACCCTCCCGAAGAACCAAGACATTCATGTCAGATACAATTTTATCTCTGTCTGGATTCTTTTTTTCTTCAAGTTTTCCGACTGAAACTTTTTCTTTATGTGTAAATTCGTATTGCCCATTAAGGAAGAAGCGACAAAGACACATTGATATAGACATAAGCTGACTGAACATCATAGTTTCTGGATTCTCAAGAGCGATGGTGGGATTATCTTCTTCCACAATACTTAGAACAACAGCATTAAGATGAGAACATCCATCCCAGCGTTCTGAAAATGGGACCATCGCATTTTGTCCTTCTGGCAACTTTAAACTTTCATAAAGCTTCTCCATTTCTTAAGGATTCTCAATTTTGTATTCATCTTCGTGTACATCAGCTATTTCTGACTTGAATTTCTCAAATTCTTCATCAGTATTGTCTGAAGTACATGTTACAGTAGTAGATGATGACCCTCATTTCTTTTTCTTAACCTTGGTTTAAGGATTCTTTTGCATGAAGTTCTACTGACATTAAGTAAATCCAAGAATATCAATAAGAATAATCTGAAGTTCCTGAAGTTTAGTCTGATCTTCATCATTAGCAACTTTGATTATTGCGGTGATTTCACCGATTTCATTTTGCAAATCTTTCACAACCAAAAATTTCTGTGTTGTAACGAACTTTAAGATCAAGATTCGCGAGGCATAACTTTCCTCTGATGATTGCAGGATTCGATTATCATTCCCCATATTCTCCATGCGATTTTCATTTGCTTCTAATTTCTTTTGCAAGACTTTAGACTCTGCTTCTTCACATGTTAAGGCATCCTCTATGTGAGTCAATTTTAGAGTAAGATTTTTAGAAGACGCTTCCAGCTCTCTGTCTTTGACGCGATCCATTACATTCTGCAGTCTCCTTTGTTCCTTCCCCATAGCTTGTTGTAGCAATTATTCGTTATAAAATTCTTCTGCCGTAGCTATTAAAATTTCTTTTGAAGATCCTTGATCCAACATTGCGTCAGAGTGTTTTATACCTAATTCTTCGTTTTCTGATCGTTTTCCTTCCAATTTCCTTTTATAATCCTTTTCATATTCTTTATTATCTGGTGTTATCTGAAATACTCTTTCCTCTAATTTACTATTAATTCTTTCAGGCACCTCTCGCGTCATCTTGGTCTGCATTGTATCACCAACGCTGACTTCGACGGAGCATGAACTTAGAGTATTATCCCCGCGACTATGTACTTTTTTTTGCTGTGCCATTTGATGAACTGACAGTGTTTCATCATCAATATTACCAGCTATGATTGATATATTGATTATGCTGCCGTTAGACGCACCTTTATCGAGTCTAGGGGTTTCTTGACATTGCGACCGTGTGTTATTGTTCACATTTCCTAACATCTTGTGATCTTCGTCAGTATTTTCAACTTCGTGAGTTGACTTGACAACGAAGGTGTTTCTGCAGATATTGGTTCTGTCACTAATTCCAACACCCATTGTCTCAGGACCTGACGCGCCTGAAATATTTCCCAATGTTAAATCGTAAAGTGCGTTCTTTAAGCATAAAGCTTCGACGAATCCCGTGTAAAACGGTGTTTGGATCCAAACCTTCGCTTCGGGAGCTGTTCTGAGGGTGTTATTGATTAAAAGCATTTTTCTTACCTTACCCGTGAATTGGTGGACTTTCACAAATTTTCTTTTCACTATCACACCGCTACAACCTGTATCGCACAGAATAAATACCTCAAAACCGTTTACTGTACCATTTGTAATGGGCATGTGAGAAAGTCTCACGTTTGTACCACCCTGAAAGGACATGGTTATGACAGGTATTGCCTTACCATTGACATGTAACATGCCATCCTTTAAACATCTCCGCATTCCGCACGAAAATGAATCGGGGACCTTTCATCCATCTTTTTCCACAATCTGGTGGATGTAAGGAGACTAAGTCTTGAATGGGCTAGGGTCTTACATGAGGGTATGTTGTTAACTGATTTAATGTATAGTAGTGAGACTATGGTCTGGAATAAGAGATTTAGATCTAAAGTACAATGTATTCAGATGAACAATCTTAGAGGCGTGTTAGGTGTGAGAAGAGTTGATAGAATGAGGAATGAACGTATTAGTGAGTTGGGTGGTGTGAGAAAAGGGGTAAATGAGAGAATATATGAAAGCACGTTGAGAGAGTTTGGTCATGTGGGAAGGATAGATGATACTCGATTGGTTAAGTGGTGAGTGTACTGGGAATCGACCGGCTGGGAGAACGAAGGAAAAGTGGATTGAGTCAGTAAAGAAATGCCTGTGGGGAGTGAAATATGTTTGGCAGAGGCGAGAAGAAAGGTGCATATAGGAGTGAATGCGGGGTTTGTGAGGGGGTATGGTTTTGTCCGGGTCAAGGGATGAACCTACATTGACGAGAATG
>JABUQX010093230.1:0-7500 GCA_015478945.1 Trachelipus rathkii | reverse complement strand
AGGTATTACCAATCTCCATGGAAGAACAAGGTAAATGGAAGGAAGGGCACCCAAACTGGTTTTCTTACGCAGTAGGAGTAAAGGTGAAACGGAAAATTATCTCAGTGGACGGGTCATTGGAGAAAAAACTGAGCGAAAGGTATGAAGGACCCTTCACGGTGATCAAGGTAATTGCAGGAGGGATGACCTATGATGTCGAAGGTAAAAGTAAGACAATGTGGGTACATTATTCACGCTTGAAAACATGGGCAGATCCACCCGAGTACCTACAGCAGTATTTTGAAAACGAGGAAGGAGAACACCACCCAGAGGTTGAACATACTGATAAGATTGTAACTGAGGACGAAAAGAAAGTACCACCAACAAATATAATGAATAGTGACCATTCAAGGAGAACAACAAGAAGCAGGAAGCATGGGATAAAAACTAAGGATACATGGGATCTCTTGGAGTTAGCTATAGGCAATTCTAATCATATTAAGGAGATAGGAATACAAACGGAGGATCTAAAGGAGAGCAAGATGACCCAAACAGAGGCGGGTCTTACGTCATCCCCTGTGGATACCAGTGAGTTGTTGGACTGGATGGACCCAGCGCAGTCAGATGTTAATTCGGATGATGGACTCGACTTACAGGAATTCGAGAAAGCACTAAGGTTTCCAGATGACAGTATGAGCGACTTTAGGTTTATCCTCATAGATGCACGCTATATGAGTATAACTTCCGTATGGTAGGCATTGAATAGAAGTTACGGAGTATTGGGATCATTTGGATAGAATAGTAGTTGATAGAAGCATATGCATCGCGAGAAGAAAGCACCGAGAGCTGATTGGTATGGAAGACTCTATGTGTATAAAAGCGTATTGCTGAGAAGATGATGAGGTATATAAAAGCACTATTTCCCTTATGGTATTCCAATAACATGTTGTTCCATAGTTATTCTATCCTCGGGGTGTTATGGAATTTTGGCTATAGGATATTAGGGGAAGACCCAGCACGGATGATGATACGAGGACGAACAGGCAAGAACAAGGAAGAACTAGCAAGGATCAGAAAATTAGCTTAGTGTTTTTAAGCGACCAAAACTTATAGAAATCAATGGATGGTGCTAAGCATCCAGGTACAGTCCAAACGTACAAAATAGGGTACTTATAAGTATGAGAATAATAGTAAGGGCACTAGAGGAGATATAGTAAGGGCTTCCTATATTGGATTAACATTAGGTTAGATAGTATGATTTGATTCTTTTATTGGTTATTGTTTGTTTTTTTTGTTATTTTCCGTTATCTTATTTTAAGATTGGTGATTTCCAATTGTAGAAAGGGGAGTAATATGACAGTAGGGATCAACTTCAATATCTAAATTATTATGTGTAGTGTGCTAAGTTATGATCTTCATATCTTTTTTATATATATAGAGGCATATATCCGTCCTGGTTACAAAAGTTGCAGCGTATTAGTTCTAAAGAGAAACATTGTGAGTCTATCAGTTTACAAAGAGCCAGGGTACATATAGTTGTTGACAATCTGGCATTAGACTTTAGAAAGGAAGATATTGATAACGCATAGCTGTCCTTGAGTGGAATTAATTGTAAAACCATCACTCACTTTATTTTAAGAAATTACTCTTCTCCCCTCACGAGTAGAGTGGCTTGTGGAATCTGTGTGACATGAAGACCACGGGGAAACTAGGGCACAAAACTTAAACCAGAGACTCGAGGGGGTTGGAATAGGTCCGAGCCAGTGATTATGAAGAGTAGTGGATTCATCAATCTCATAAGTGGGCAACGGCGTGGTGGACACCACGCCTTTTTGTAAAATCGTTGAATGGTGGCTCCGAGATCAGGAGTAATTGCCATATACATCAGGATACTCGATATAGACTAATTATCGGCCATCTAAGGTCTATATCACTGGAATATAACAAGAATTATATAACTAATGGAAATCATTCTGTTTTTGTTTAATATATGCAATGTGAGGTTAGTTTGTATCACCAAGAAGTGAGGCACTCTATGTAGAGAAATTCACTAGGGATATATTGCTACGGCAAAGTTGAAAATCTTCAACAGTCGGAATTAAGCAAATTAAGTGCATAAAAATTAATTTTGTGCTGATATATATTCATGAAGTGAAATATGAGGAAAATTTTGTAACAAATATGGAAGTTTATTTGATTTTCCAGTATTATACGCCCAATTGAATGTGATATATAAATTTGCATAAACTGTAAAATAAATTTAAATGATATATATTATTATTAACGTTAACATTGGCACAAATTATATGATTTGATGTACGGGAGATATATATATTCGTATATTTTGCTCATTAACTTAGATTTGTTGGTCATCGTCGCAGGAATACGTTTATATTGGAGATTTTGGGTGTGTTTAATTGAACAGATATGGAAGGTGTATGTATTCACGTTACCCTTATCATTTATTTATTTATAATATATATAGTAAAAACACAATTGGCTTGTCAACTTAAATCCCTTCTGCTTGGTCCTGTCACCCAATCTGGGAACCTTTCAAAAAAAAATTTGAGCGAAAATATCATTTATCGAGGATCGACTTATTAAATGCCAGTCAAACATCAGCCAAAATGATAATCAATATATATATATATTATATTATTATTATATATATATATATATATTATATATATATAGTATATATACGGTGGTTTGTCTCATACTCATACCTAATAAGCTACTCATATATGATAAGTCCGCCGCTATACTACACCTAGTAATTATCATAATAACTACTCCAAGGAGCAATAAAAAGTAGTATATACTGTAAATTGCCATCTTCCCATAAATTCCTCTAATTATATATATTAGGACTAGTATCCTCTCAATTATAATTGTTTTAAACTCAGCCATTCAATACTCGTGCACAGGGGTGGTCAATTTCTAATTTCCTAAACTAGAAATATTGTGCAGTAATAAATTCATTTGCTCAAATTGCATATTTAATAGCGTTTTGTAAAAGAAAAATTTGTAAAACTGAATTCCTTAAAAAGGGAAAAAAATGCCCATTATTTTACCTAAGTAAACTCATTCTGTTTTGAGAAATTCTTTATTATATATAAGTTGGCTTTTCCTTACTACGTTATAGACATTTTAACAAATATTTGATGAAATCATTTTTAAATTTAATAAAACATAATAACTCGAAATATCGAACAATTCAATTTTTAACCCAAGATGCCCAAAGAATCGGGAAAATGTTCAAACAATACCAACAATACCACTAAAAAATACGAAGGGAAAATTGTTTCAAAATACCTAAAGATGCAACGAAAATACGAAGGGAAACCATGTTTCAAATAAATCTCTCAAATCAGAATAATACTATTTCACCAACATTATCAAGCAATTAATGTAAAAAGCCAAAAAATTTAAATTAAATCTTATAATAACTATCTTCCAAAATCGAAATGATCTCACATAGCAAAATGATGATGTCTTAAGTACTTTATTAGGACTTTTTAAAAAACTACGCTGCGACTGTGCACCAACGTTTGCAATAGCGAAGATATAATTGAATCAACTTTCTCAAGAAGAACGGAAAAGCTTTGGTTTATTGGTGCGCAACGAAGGAATCACAAAGATGATCAGATGCCGTCCTTACAAGGTTAATATATTGAAGCTATTAAGTTATTTATATGAACATAAATATATAAATAATTAATCAAATAAATTTTATAAAGACTATATATAATATATATATATATATTATCTATTATATATATATATATCCTAAGTATATATTATATTATTATATATATATATATTATATAGTTATATACCTCACTAGGCATCCTAAGAACGAAATAACGTTATTTAGGGTACAAATATCGCTTATATATATATACCGCTATATATATATATATATATACCGCCTCTCTTTATTATTTAAATTTATTTTAAATTCATTACAAAGTCTACTTCTTTTGTCTATTTGTCCTTATCAGGAACAAAAAATTAAAATAATTTAATTACCAAATTTTTAGCAGGTCATTGGTCCTCCCCAGGTAATTTTACTTCTCACTTAAATTTTAATATAGTCATTTTTTTTATTTACTGTTTATTGGGTATTAATTTTTTCTACTTTTTTTTTTGTAAAAAATCAGTTATTTTTTTTATTTTTAATCCCCTATTCCAGTCTCTCTTCCCTCGCGTGTGCTCATTTATTTTTCTCCTTCTGCAACTCTTCGTCTTGTTTGTTAGTCACTTTATGACGCATAGAAGTATATTCACACTTTCTCTTCTTTAAATATTTTCTATTCTTCCTTATGTGTTCTGTCATTGCGACCAGTCTCTATTAAAGTATGTTTAAATATATTCTGAATATTATTACATCTGAATTTTTCTCACCAGTTAATGCACGATAAAATTTTTCAGTCATTTCCTCTTTCTCAATATATAAATACCAGCCGTTTTACACTACGGGATTTTTAAAGTTAATCATTTATTTTATTTAATACTTCGCGGTGTCATATTCTCATATTCACCTTACGCCATATGTACAGCTTATCTTCCTCTAACCGTTTTTTCATCCCAATCTTATTTTTATTCTTTGGGGAGTATACCAGAGTCTCTGTGAAGTATTGGAATGGAGTATCAGATCATAGCGCCATACTATGAATATTTACAATATATAGACACGGGTCCTATTCGTTACGTTAATATAAAGTCTTAAGTGCTATGTGCGCCTCAATACAATTTAAAATAAACCCTTCGTTAATCAAACTTATATTAAGTAGATTGCTGTTTACAAATAAAAATGAAATTATTAAAATTGTTCATGATGTTACCCAAACTACCTCCCCCATAAGTACCTTTTTCAGTTTTGAAAGAAGTAATATGTCGAAGTCACTTTCCTTTAAACACATTAATATAATAATCATATTTGTATCAAAGTTTTCCATATATTTTATTTATATTCTTTTAATTCTACGCATTTCGTTCACATCAATACGGAGAAAAGATTCGAGTCACAATTCACTTATAGTTAGGACACAAAATCAAATATTGACTTTGATTTTTCTCTGACGTATATCTCAGGGTCTTATGAAATCTTTTTATTGCTTAGAATTGAGATCCATACTGCGTCATTCTATAATTGGTCAAATGAATAATCTATAAAAGAAATAATACGACATAGTCGGCTTTGAACTCAAGTTTCCACATATAAAGAACTAATTTATTTTTTTCTTATTTTTTTTTTTTGGAGATTGTGTGAATGAAAAATATTATCAACTTTTTACTAAACTTTTTCCATTATTATGTTGTTTTCCACCCGGATTCCGTTGACGTCTTGCCAATAAAATTCATGTACATTTATGCAAGTGCTAATGTTCCTGAGATAATATTCGGGTGATAAATTAATATTTGTATCTTGTTTTTCGGAGAGCAGACTTTAACACACAAGGGCATTGCAGCCTCTCCAGATATAACAAAATGGTGCCTTCAGGTTCATCCACGAGTTTCAGTGCAAGAGACCACTCACAAGAATAACCTCATTACTCTCTTAATATTTTCCAACCATAATGTCCCCAAGCATCAATTGTATTTAAAAATTGCATTCTATAGACTTAGCACTACAATAGCTCAAAAATAGCTCCTAAACTAAAGACCTCTTCGTTCTAGTTTCCCACCCTACCTTTCCACCCACTCCCGCAAAAAATTTGAAATTAGTTTTTAATTATTTTTCATATTAATCGTTTTACGTTTTATATAATAAAAAAGTTATATTTATTTGTCTAGATATTCGGATAATGTTCGAGGTGTTTTAGGAGTAATAAGCAACTCAACCTTAATCTTATTTTTAATGAGCGCTTCAGATTTTTAAAAATTTATTCGAATTGAAAGAGGTCAACAACAACAAACAACAACAACAAGCACACCAAACGAAAACTCAACAACAACCCACTAACACAGCAACAACAACACACAACAACAAACACACTTTACTAGACCTTAATATTATAAAGGAAACTTGACATAAAGCTCAAATATAGACTATTAATCTCAAGTGTGATCATAGAGGAAGGACATACAATTAATACACATATTCTCAAAAAATATTCAGAAAACTTGTTTTTTTTTTAGAAATTACTTGTATCTATGCTCTTATGTCATTTGAAAACATATCGAAGTACATTATTAACCCTTTACATAGAAACACTCATCTACTCTTAAGAATCATTATTTATGTAAAATAAGCATCTATTTAACAATGCTTTACTTTATAATAAGCATTATTAACTCCTTTATACATACATTATTAGCCCTTTTAAACAATAAGAGTAACTTTGCAACCCTTTATCAGCTTATTAGACCCCATCTTTTTGAGAGCATTGATTAACAAATTTATAAAGCTTATTATCTTTAGAGTAGCTCATTGTCAGTACGATTCTAGACTAGCATTAACTATTAAACCTTTAGAAGCAACATTAATCCTTTTACAAGCATTATTAATACTTAGAGGTATTATTAACACTTTAGGAAGCATGATCTATCTTTAGATTCACTATTAGCGCCTTAAGAATGCCTAAATAATCAAATGATAAACGGTCAAATAACTTATTCTAAATCACGAACTGCTGCTAACATTCAGGTAAAAAGCATTATTTCGACCCATTAAGAAGCCTTATTAACCTTTAGAACCATCTATTTACCCTTTTAGAAGGCACTTAATACTCTTTAGACGCATTGTCACTACTCTAGAATTTAATAACACTTAGAAACCTATTTTAACAGTATTGAGAAAGCACTATTCAACCTCTAAGGACTACATCTTATTAAACTTTATAAACTCAGTTATTAACAATCGCCTTTACAAGAAGCGTCGATAGTGTAACCCTTTCGAAGCATTATTAATGCACATCTATTAAAGCATTATTCAACCCGTATATTTTAGAGAGCATTATCGATATCGCCAATATAGTGTATTTTTTTATATTTCCAAAGAACAGGGTCAGTATAACTATTGTTTATAAATAACTTATTCTAAATCACGATCTGCTGCTAAAGTACATGACAGTGTGAACAAATACCACCACGGCTCTTTCTCATTGACTATTTTGCAGACTACAATTCTGAGCACTGACGATATTACTATTTGTAACGTGTACCCTTATGAGTTTAATACTATAGAGTTATGTATAGTGAGAAGAAAAGAATATATATACTAAAGATGTGTACAGATGTCAGATCTTCTTGAGGAAGAGGCTTCCCACATCCGTTTCGGGTCGAGGTCACTGGATGACCTTACGGAACCATTATATGAGAATATTTCATTTTTTAATTTTTTTATTTTTTTTTAAAAAATAAGTACATAGAGCGGTTCATGATAATCCGAATCCTTCCTATATAATGGAGGACTAGAGGTCATATTGGAATGGTGAATGGGAAAAAAAATGTTCTGAGTATCTTGGCTCGGCTTTCGGTGGCGCTCCTCAAAATTTTTGAACTCTCCCCTCTGAG
>JABUQX010093229.1:0-38802 GCA_015478945.1 Trachelipus rathkii | reverse complement strand
ATGATAAGTTTCCTTACCATAACATTTGACTTTGCAGAGAATAAATTTTTCTATCTCTAAAGAAGAAAAATCGATAAAATAGTTAAAAAAAAAAAAAAATTTACGAGATTGCCAAAAGCCCTGAACAATATTTTTTTAATTCTCGATTTGCTTAAAATAATTATTCATTATAACTAATTTATTAACATAAGATCAAGAACTAATGATTTTTCAAAATTTTGGTCATGCCTTTTAAGGAAGTTTTGTTAATACAAAAAATACACTTTTTCAGACGTATGATACATATATAAGCTGAGGATTATACTTTTCCAAAGTTATCGCGTGGTAAAATCCAAGTTATTAAAAAATACAAAGGATAAAAGTTTCAAATTAATGTAAGAAATCAAGTGGTAGCAATATCTCCTAGTTTAGGTGTTGGACGGTTCGTTTTCTTATACCTTGACCGTTTGATGGGTAGAGGAGAGAAGAAGTATAGTATATATATATATGTATTATATATTTCTGTATATAGGATAATAGGCTAATATAATATTATAATATGATAATATATATATATATATATATATATAGTATTTTTATATATATATATATAATATTATATATATATATAATATATATTAGTATATTATAATAATAGTATATATATTATAACATATCATAGTAGCCTCTGTGATATAATTATTATTACTTCTTAGACTATCCTCAACATAACCTCTACACTGGATATAAGAATCTATATATATATATATATATATATTATATACATCTCTCTAACAACACTATTCTGTTAGTGAGAACTAATAATATAGTATAGCCAAATGAATTAGACATACAGATATTTTGATTAATATATATATTATATTTAGTAGTAGTATAAAGAAAGATTTAAAGCCACAGAACAATCGATAATTTATAATAGTTAGGTTGTATTGTTCCGAGATTCACTAGACCGATTAGTTAACAGGAGTTATGTTAATTGTTTAAACATTAAGTGCCCAATCAATTATCATTCCACCTCCATTTAGACGGATTATAATGATTTTATGTAGAAATAAGTTTATAGTATGGATTACGTATTTTAAACGATATACTGAGTTATTAGAGGTATTATGTAAAATTGCTTTGGCCCTAACAGGTAACTCTCTAGAACAAGAGCCCAAAATGATTAGAAGGCTAGATTATACTTTTAGAGAACTATATATGAGTATATTTACCATACAGGATGAGCACCAGATATGTTTAAGTAAATTATCTATACGCGCCTAAAGACTCCGTTATCCGGTGGATCAAGTGCTTATTAGAAAAAAGCCGAACGCCACCCACCCACTAATTATCCAAATTACGGGATATTGCTCACGTTTGTCCTTAATTATATTTGAACTTTTATCTTATCATCATACTTATACAATCACTTTGACAACTTACACACCATACATCTATGAACACAAGCACTAACACATACCTACCAGTACCAACTAACCAAATATGATGTCTCACCGACTTGAACACAAAACACAACACACAGACATAACATTCACTCATTTTGTATTTACAAAAAGATTCTTTAATTAACAAACTGAACATATAAATAAAACTAAGAAAGGATAATACTTTATCAAAAATAATCTTAGGAGTATTAAAATAAGATAAGATAAAATATTATAAAATTAATTAAGAAATCGTGAGCAATATCCTAGTTTAGTGTTGGGTTCGTTCGTTATTACTTGACGGTTGTAGGGAATAAAAAAGTTTTTGGTTGACGGATAAAACCTATAGTTTAAAAAAAAGTTTAATAGCTGTTGCTAAAATTAATTTAAAAATCAGATTTATAATAATAAAAAATAAAACTTTCAAACTTTCAAACCTTTCCCAGTTTACCTTACTAAAAATTCGCAACCAAAAAAAAAAAACGACAAAGAAAAGAAAAACAAACTTAAAAAACTAGAACTTATCTTTTTAAAAATTCCACCGTGCAAAACTTCACTGAATCTAATAAGGTAATACACAATACTGATAATAATTAATAAAATACTTAATTTCAAACAAAATGACAAGAATTGAAAAAAACACACACTTTCATCTAAACTACAGCTATACAAAATATTAAATAAACAATAAATAATATAATATATATATAAATATATATATATAATATATATATATATATATATTATATATTTAATATATAATATATATATATATAATATATTCTATATTACTATATATATAAATATATATTTATATAATATACTATAAAATATATATTAATATATATTATATATATATTTATATATATTTTATAAACTTTCAACCCACCGTCAAGTATAACGAACCCAACACTAAACTAGGATATTGCTCACGATTTATTTTATTTATTTGAACTTTATCTTTTATAATACTTATTTACCAACTTGAAATGTATACTCAGTCTATATATGTATCGTTTGAAAATATTTTTGTATTTAAAAAAACCTCTTACTGTATGACTATAAAGAATGCAGCTTTTGTAAAAGATATAGGTCCAATAAGAGTAGAATTAATTTATTTAAAAATCGAACTACCGGCATTCTTTATTAATGCATACAGATAAGATCAGTATTTAAATACATGAATTTACTTTTTCAACGATAACAGATATCAATCTGAGTTATAGTCTGTGTCAAAGTTCATATTTGGTTAATCAAAAGTTATTATTATAATAAATATATAAATAAAGTTATAATATATATAATATAATATATATAATCAATTTCTAATAATATATTAATTTAGATAATTATATAATATAGAAAATTAAATATATTATTAGTGTATATATTAATTGTCTTTAAAATACCTAGTTTAGTGTTGGGGTTTTCGTAAATATTTAACTTTTTGACGTGTGTGATAAGGTATATGTTTTTTATAATTATTTATATTTAATATATATTAATATTAAGTATTAATGACTAATATATATAATTATGGTTGTATAATGTAGTAGGATTAGTCTAGTACCTAATATCATTTAATATATTATAATTTCATTTAATGATCTATATCATATATATATATATTAATTTAAAACTGTACTCAAGCTATGGGAGTTCATTCAAAAACAGTTCTTGCTCAACATTCACAGTGAGTGAATGTGAATGATATTGCAATGACGCTTATATCCTTCTATATATTTTATTATTTAATATTATTAATTAATATTTAGTAGCTTTTCTTATAACTTTTATTTTTCTTTTGTATAAATTTTATACCATTTATGCACGATAGGTTAACGTTTTAACTCCTAATAGCATATATTCATTTAAATAATAAAATATTTTTTTTTTACATATATATATATAATATATATATATTCATGTGATATAAGTAATGTATGAATATGAAATAAAAATCATTATATATATTTTATATTACAATAAATTAAAGGCAAAAATATTTCGTGTATAATTTTCATAAAATAATATGAATATAATTAAATTAATTGAACTAACTTTATAATAATAATAATCTCATATAATAATATAAATAATAATATAATAAAATATAATCATATTAAATAATATATAATAATAACTAAATATTTAATATTAATATAATATATATAAACTTATAGAATATATTTAACATAAATTAGATATAATTATTAATTACGTATATTTTTAATAACATAATAAAGTAATTTTATTTAATTTATATTAACATTTAATGTATATTAAAAGGTATATTTAATTATTTGATAAAAAATATATTATATAAATTTTTTAATAAACAAATATTGATAAATTAATTTTAAAGTAATATAATAGTATTCTGTCAAATTTAATTTGTATAATATAATTAATAATAGTTAATTGAAATTGTAATAATAATATTAGTTATGAATTAATAATTAAGTTATATTTAAGTCAATTTATAATACATTTATTCTCTATATTTAATGTCATTAATATTACTACATTCATATCAATTTAAAGTGATTAATATATTAATCAGAACTCAAACATCATTATATAATAATAATATAATAATAGAATGAAATTATTATAATTATATACAATTTGAATTCATTAATTAATTATATATAATATTATGAAAATCATATTAACAATCTGATATTATCGTATTATATATTTTAAATTAGTAACTTTATGTAATAATTACTCAATCAAATTACATTCTTGAAAAATAGATTAATTACTTACAGTATGACTACATAGGATTAGTAATTGTGTTTTCCTGATTCATGAAAAGTATTTTGTTGTTAATATGTTTAAAATTTAACTTACTTATTATCTGACCTACCATGACGCTGCGGCCTTCCTTGAAAAATTTTTTAAGATGAACCCGACTAATTACAGATTATCGATGTTGTCGATACTAGCGTTTTGGTTGCGTAAATTTATATATAATAGTATTATGTCATAAAATTAACACGACAAGCCTGTGAATATATTGTATACTCATTGCCGAGAAATCTTCCCAAGAGAGACTAATCAGAGTTTTGTTAGCCTTTGCTAATTTATGTGAAAGTGAGTACTAAATTTATTATATATATTTAATAACTTATATTTTTATAGGGACTCTGTTTATCTATAAATATAGAGTTATAAACTTTACTTGATATATTCCTCTGTCATCATTAAAATCTAATCTTTCTTATAATATGGAAAAAATGTCATTGATATATTATCATATATCAAGTATGATTAAATTATATTTATATCATTATTATATTAATTATAATTTAATTAATTTATTATATTGTGATTTTCTATAATAAGTACTGATATAAATGTACTGCGTGTACTATATATATTAATATATATATATATATAATATATTATATTAATTATTATTAATATATATTCTATTAATTATATTATAAGTATATTATTATAGCTAATAGTTATGTTAACTAATATATACTATTAATGTATATATATAATTAATAATTCAATTAACTATTATGTGTTGCGAGAAAGTATTATAAGTATATATATTAATATATTATAGTATATTAAAGTATTAATTAATATATTTTGTAGATATATTATATATATATACATCGAACTGATATTATTATAGTATATACCTATACTTAGTTGAATATATATAAATAATCAGTAGTTTTCTGTAAATAATATAGTATTTTATAATCTAGTTTACTTAAGATAAATACTAGTAGTATTGTCATGTATTAATGATTATTGATACTCTCAGTATTCTTATATTAACCTTATATTTTATTTAAGTACATATTTTTATAACGTGATTCATACATCACTGCCCGGTGTTAAGTTTCTGAATGTACGATAATATAATTTACATCTGTGTTTTATTATTTCCTTACTATGTTATTGTAGTATTTATAGGAATGATTACTATATAGAATACTGATTCATAATGAGTAGTAGCTCTTTTAGGATACATTTATTTAGTTAGTTATGGTGAGGAATATTTATCCGTATAAAGTAGTGATTAATAAGATTAATTGAATCATTCTGTAACCTTCTCATAAATTAAGTTGGTAAATATTCTACTATACTATTATAGATTTAATCATATTATTACAAATCAAACAATACACTGAGTATTACGTTATGTAATTATTAATTAATTTCGATTTTTAACAATAAAATAATTTAGCGATCATATATTGATGTATAATTTAGTTTTAATTAATTTTTTACTATTTCCATTTTGTATATAGTTTATTTTATATAATTTGACATACTCTCTAATATGATTGAAAATAAAATATTATAGTATATATCACTTCTTAATGCTTATGTGAATTATTATAATAAATAATATAATTCAAAATGGAAATTTATATAAGTTACATAATTATAATAGGTTTTTCATATATATAGGTTGTATTATAAGAATTAATTAAGTAATAATATAATTTAATATATTTGGAAAGTATAAGTTATTATAATATTATATTAAGTAATGCAAACAAATATTTAAAATATATTTAATCCACAGTTTGAATTATATTAATAATAATAATACTCGTTTTAGTTAGGTTATAGACTTACTTATTCGATGGATAACTGTGTAACTTATGGTTTTCTTTCATACTCTTTTCTCTTATCATTCCGACTCCGACTCCGACCACTTTCTCCACTTCTCTTATGATTCTGTTCATTTCTATTTAACTTATTTTCTATAGCTATATATGTTAATATATATATATATATGAATATATATTTATATTTATCTATAATCATTTTAGTGTGGAACAATTATATCATTAAGTTTGATTAGAAATGAATATTTCGTTCTGATTAAGAACGAGACTAATTTGAGTCTTGAGACAAGCTGCAAAAACTAGATATTTAGTATTCGCCCAATCCACGCTTCTAGGTTTAGTGTATTTATAGAGATATTATTATTATCGGTTGAAAAGCCTTGATCTGCACAATTCTTGGCTAGAATATTTTAAAATATTTAGTTACGTTTATAATTTTTTGATGATTGTTTCAAGCCTTTAGTTGAAAAAGTTTTTTCTCAGGTTTAAAACTAGGCAGTTCACCCCCCTTTAAGCTTTTCCGAGAATATTGTTTAGAATTAGTGAAGAACTATCTCGGAATGAACTTTTGAACATATACTTGAGATAGTATTAATTCCTTAATTATCGAATGAATGATTAAATAAGTCGGCTTTGAACAACCGAATAGATAGCGAGGAAGACGTTTTATACTGACATTCATATAACTTAAGTCTAAATAAGACAAAGCTACGATTATGAGAAATCACTAATTCAAAGAATGAAAACTTTTCCTGTTCGAAATCAAAAGAACCGAGGGATATCTTATACACACGTAAGCTAAACAAAAGATGTTTTTAGCTTGAAAGCCGAACAAGAATGAATTTTTACGAGAACCTTTTTACAGACTCTATCGGAAATCAAACAGCGCATAAAAAGTGTTTCTGTCAATATTTGAATGCGATCGTTCTTCGCTCATTTTTCATTTTAGCAAAGACACACCAAGTTTCCAGGAAAATCTCTTTTCTGGCAACTCTATAATTTTTTTTTAGATCCTCCCGGGGGTGGTGGTTTCTGGCCTCTATAGGTCAGAAGTCAGACTTGAATACTTGAAATGAATATTTTTAAAACAGGAGCAGCAAATTACTTTATCTGATTCTTCCGCATATGAATCATAACCACTCAGATATTTTTTTCTTGGCAGCTTCTGCCGCCCTTTCCGCTTAGGCCGACTATTTTGAATATCTATCAGGTAGCGCTTTATTGAACTTCCTGCACTTCTCCGTCGCAGACGAGAAGGGGGGGGTTCACCTTCCATGAAATATTTTAATGATGGCCTATTTTGACTGGAAGAACAGGAACCGTAATTTTTGTTTGAAGATGGGTGTTGAACTTACTGTGGGAGTCAAAAGAAAGCTCTAAAGGGTGATTTCATGAATATTTGGGTGTCTTGTAGATTACAAGCCGGTCTTGTCCCCCCATTAGTGAGTGCCGACCGTTACAAACCGATCTGACTTTATTGTCGTCGCCGATTTTAAGATCAACGATATTCCCATTGCAAGAAGGACGTTCCTTTACTGTACTTTGATAAGAGGACAACGTCATTCTTCTTGATAGATTTATTCCAGCCTTTGACCTGGTAGAGATCTTCTTCCTTGTCTCATACTAAGACTTGACGACGGGTACTTCCTTCTTGTTCCCATATCTCTGATAGCGATTTTCTTCAAATTTTTTCTGAATAGTGTATTTGAGTGACTTACTAGCTCTGGTTTTCTGGAACCTAAGTTAAGTTCCACTTCTTTTCTCAAACAGCGCAGTACTTGATTTACCTCTTGACTTCAGCTTCCGTGGGTAACAGCTACATAGCGATTTTTGACAAAGGTATTTTTGAGGACTAATCGTTTGGGAGTGATTGACTGTTCAATTTTGTGTATGAGAGGTTAATATGTTCATTTGAATCTTGGTGGTGTAGGTGAGCGGGTACGAGAATGTATTGTCATCAAGCCAAAAAATTATTTTCTTTTTATAATTTTATTTTAAAGGGGGTATAATACAAAGTTGTATTGTCGTAATTGAAGTTACGAAATAATTCAACGACGAAAGATGAACGTCACAATATTTGTTTATATTGGCGAAACAAATCCTTCGACACACCGTATTAACCCCTGTTTCCACTGGCTTCCTACCCATGTGCTATAAAGAGGAATTCGCTTATGCGAATCTGATTTCTTCTTAAAAACTCACTCCCATTTTCTGACACGAGAAAGTTCCTAAGGAGTCAGTTCCTTGATTGGAGGAGCGCGCGTTGTCAGCATATATAATGCAGTTTCCTATAGCAACAATTTATTTTGGGTAACATTAAACCAAAAGCCTTGAGCTTTTTAGTACCCAACCAATGTCTTTGGTGTGTCAACACATACATGCTTAAACGTAGGCAGAAACCACTAGAAATATTAGTTCCACCTGGTCTTTTGGAATTATTACAAACTCTGGTTTGGTCGCGATACTCCATCGCGGTGATACTAAAAAGTCAAAGTATTTAATTGAAACTTTTATAGCAGACTATGCATTCCTGGCAAAACATTTTCGATGGAGGTACGCGCTGATGTACCCAGAAAGCCTTGGAGCCGAAATATTTGTAAGAGTTGGCTTGAATGCCTAAGATGGCTTACTAAGTATGATGAGCATATCTTATATAGGATATAACATGGAGAGCTAGTTAAGGTGACTTTTTTGCCTCAGCAAGATATGGTATTTTTTTTATTAGATTACGTCTAATTATTAATAATTGGGCTACGTCTTTGCATACAAACGAACCGTTGCTATTTGCCATGTTGAAAATTTGATTTTCATCAAAGAAAAGTACAGTTTTTTATATTTTAGTAATTCCCAAAAAAGGAAGTGTGAAACCGAAGGTTATTTTGGACTTCCGAAAGCTTAATAAATATGTTATTCCCGTGCAAACTCCTCTCCCTCACATATGATCAGCACGACAAATACAGATTCCTCGTGCTTTTCTAATATCATGATTGTCACTACCTCTTGACAAGGCTCCAAACTGCGAACAATAAAGCAGACTACTCGATTGTTATAGTGTGCTAGGAATTTGTGAATATGCCTTGGACAAATGCCGAATCATTAGTACTTTATGGTTTCCATTGTACTCACCGAGATTAGAAAAACAACAGTTCTAAAAACTGGATATGCTGTTTCCAATTTTTCAGTCTGATGGCTCAGTAAATATTATTCGAAGAGCCATCTTGGCCCTTTAGTCCAAAGAGACATGTTCTTTTTGAACTCTTTGCTCAATGACCTCTGGTCAGTAGATCTGTTGGGTATTTATTTATTTCTCATTCTGTTTTTTTGCTGTATAAGAAATTTTTTTTGGATTCATAACGTTAATTCTATAATCTTTCCTATAGAGCGAAAAAGGCTCATTGTGCCGATATATCTTGCATCCACGCGTTCTTCGTACGAATATTGTTCGCTGACTACCGTAACCTCTCATTGGAATATATTTTGAATTCCAATTATCAACGAGTTAATCTGCCTGCATAGTCTGTGAGGTGGAACCGAAAATGTTCAGTGTTTTCTTCCATCTCGGTAGAATATTTGATCCACCACATGACAGTGAATACACCCCATACCTCTAATATTTTGTTGTAGCCACGTTTGTAAGCTCTTGTGATGCCTAAAAGTGTGCATGCCAATAGGCTTCCAAACCCGGGAGAGCGTTCTTCCTCTTGCAGTGGCTGACGGTTTTTCCCTGGACCTGAAACCAATATAAGAAGATTTGGCTCTCCCGTCCTGCCATCTGACGCCAGACACCACTCGAAGCCATTAAGGCAATTCGTTCAACCGGCCGCGCACAGAAACAATTTTTTATATTAAATACATAAATACATGTCTATGTCACTTGACTCAAAAGAACGTGCTATTCTCCGGAAATAAGAGACCTATCCATTTTGAGGAGTATAGAGAATCATTTGCCCAATTCTCCCGAGATTTTTGATTGTCGGGAGCGATTATATCGCTTAGACCCTATGCCATCTTCCCAAGGTTTTTCCCTTAATAGAGGAGCGCGCGGGCCCGAATTGAACAGTAAGGGTTAACGGGTACGAGGCTTAGAAGAGCAATGGGGATATCGATGAAATACTATTTTTAGAGTGATCGTCCAAACAGGATTTCTGTCTGCTTGGAAGAGCGCTCATGCAAGTCCACTAAGAACGTGACAGACACTATCTGACTAGGTAATTATAATACAGAATACCCTCATTAAAACTGGACTATTCTTGCCATTACTTTGCATGAGTTACAAGTTGCCTCCCATCCTTTGCAATATTTCTTTGAGCTCCGGACGTTGAAAGCTTCCTCAATCATACGCAGAGGTGCCTTTTTTATGAAAAAGATATCTTTCAAGTTCGTGGCAGAAACGAAGACAGTATCTACATACAAAATCGATTGTCCCAACGTACAGATTATTTTGCAAGGAAGAGAGGATATCTTATAGATGATCAGGGAGGGTTTTCATTTTTTTGGTGCGTTGATGTATTACAGCCCCTAGAACGAGTTAGGTGGGCTGACATCATTAACCCGAAAAGATGATTGTGGCACTAAACGCCGGTAAGCTGCCGTAGGTAACTCGCCCAGTCAGGCCTCCCAGAACGAAAACAGGAAAGTTGATGTTCTGTCCTGCTCTCGTAACTTTTTTAATTTGTATTCTTTTCGTAGGGAAGCCTTCGATGATCCGCCCAGAACGATGAATTGTTTGCTTCTGCAAGGACAGTAATAACTAAATAGAAGAAGCGTATTAAATTCTACCTTTAGGATACGATTTGCTGCCATTAACAGTGACAGCCAATACACACCTAATTTTCAAAGGTCTTGCAGTTTAATGAACAGGGCACGTAAATTTTAGTCGTCACTTGAACTGACCTGTTTGATTTAGTACACGGCTGTTTGGTTATCCCATTGAATTTATGATAAAATTCTTTCGGATGGCACGCCTTCACAGCCTCCACAATCACGCGTCTCTACTTTTAGGTATTCCAGCTGGAATTATTCCTCTTTCATACATTCTCAAAGCAAGCTGTTGAGCAGTCAACTTCGTTTTGACTCGTCTGCGCTCATCGTAGCAAATGAGCAACCGTGAGGAATAGTTGATAGAGTCTGAGAACAACGGCGGTGGGATCGAACCCTTGTCCCTGAAGAATATTTTGAAATCCAACGGAAGTGTCAACGCATTGGTAGCTTCCGCTCTCGCGAACTCTGTATCGCTTTCTTGGAATCTCTTGATGATATTTCGTAAAATGGAACTCCCTGGTGTCCCGATCCCTCTCTCATTGATTACCCTCAGAGACTAATTTTATTTTTGAGGTTATCCACTGGCCCCAGTCCCAAATTTCAGATTCAGTGTGGGTTATTTTAAGAGCGGGTCGCAAGTACGGAACGGTATCGGTTCCACGACAAGATTGATTACATGTTCCGGGCGTTCCTGACAGATCAATTGAATTTTTGACGGTTGGGTAGCTTTCTGAATTCTGTCCGTCATGATTTTTGACGCTCTCGCGCGCTCCTCTTCTTCCCAAAATAATGTGATGCTATAACACCGCCACTTACTTTATTAATCTTGAATGATTTCTCGGCCAGAAAGGCATGCGTACCCAATGACAGCTTCAAGGGCACTTGCCACGAATGCATTTTTCTTACGATATTTAAATTACATGCTTTAATAAAAGAAGAGCATCGATGCCCAGCAGCATGAATATTTGAAACCCGGTCAACCTGGTTGTTTTGATAGTGGACTATCTGCCTCACTTTGAAACCATTTGCCCGGTAATTATTTCATTTAGCCTCGCTTCACTACTTTTGTTTGAAGTATTGATATCTAAAATGGGATGGAGGTGGTAGGTATCGAATTCGTATTTCATAAGAACAATATTCAAGTTTTAAATTTAAATACCCCAAAACTTAATTCTTCTCCCAAGAATGTTTTTAAGGAGCTCTGATTATTATTAGGGAAAAGTTTGACTTTCCAGATTTGTTAAACTGTTGTAAGACAATTTTATATAGGACTGACTTACCAAATAAATAGATAGCCACACCTACAGGGACTATTTTATTTGCCCTTCTTGATGTATAAGGGGCAGAGACGTGGGCAGAAATATTTTGACCCATGGTGGGCTGCAACTGTATTTAATACAGATATATTTAAAGAGCCACTGGCTTGACCATTTTCATCGCTACTGATGTTGACGGACGACTTTTCTGAAAAAGCCATCCGGAACGTTCGACTCTATTTTGAAGCATAGAGCTGTTTATGGGAGATACTTGCATACATTTCCCGCATGGTGGCCAAATCCATACCTTTTTGGCAGGACATTTATTTGCAAAATGTTTGACGCTGGAGCAGCAGTACCTCATGTGCAGCTCTTTACTTCTGCTTTCAGGAAATGAATATACTTCACAAGAAATCATGCGATGATTTATATTACAAAATGTGCATGAATTAGAGGATTTTTCAAACCTCCCACCCTTTTGACTACGTTCGGTTTCGTTTTTGAACTTGGAAGATTTCATACCATCCTCTTTAGAGGAAGCGTTAAAAGCTAACGAATTAGCTGATTTAGCTCAAAAGGAACACGATTACACTCAAATCCCTTTTTAGGGACCGATTTACTTTTTCCCCTCCCCTTCTCCATAGATTTGATTATTTCATCGTAATGTTCCAAGATTACATTAACGAAAGGATACTCATCCTATGTGATTAATTTGAGCTCGCATTTAAAGCCAGTTGGAAGTTTGTCCACGATTATGTGATTCATGAGCTTACAACCCGCATAAGAGTCTCCAAGAAATCGAGTCAAAACTCCTTGAGCTCATGAATATATGCCCTTACTTCGGACAGGAATACTCGAATATTTTGGATTAATGAACCTTTCGTAGATTATTTTCTAAAATAGCGCGCCAGAACTAGATTATCTATGTGAAAAGCGAATCCCATATTAATAATATTTCACGCATAAGTTGTGTACGAGAGATTTATTTAATTAGATATTCAAAAATGACTTCCAATTGGAGTCGACATTAGTTAAATGTACTCAAATATCTTATGAGCGTTTTTGTCTCTTCAGTGCGATAACAAATCGACTACATCAAATACTGCAATTTGTACTGCATCGTATATCTAATTTTCTACAGCTATCTGGCACTCATAATGCATTCTGAAAGGACAGAAGGATAACGGAGCGCGGAAAGCCAATGCCCAGCTCCTCTCACCCCTGAACTCCCTTGACACTTTATTGTAGGAATTTTTACTTCCTGTTTTTCCAAACCTTTAATTTCGTTGATCATTATTCTCATATTTTCTGATCACAAACGTGACAGCGGGGGAATAAGCATCAAGTGGCTCAGCTAGACGGAGAAGCGATTTGATGAAGTGCAATACTAAAACGCGGTGTCATACGTCCAGATTAATTTTTTATTCTGTGTATCGTACTGTACCGCTTCGATTATTTCCTCGTCTAAGATTGACGAGTCATACTGAAGAGTGGAAGGAAAAATAACATAACCATTTAAACGTTCCTCAAAGGAGCTATCGAAAATAGCGATTAGACAAAAAAAATTAAAATTAAGATTTCCACAAATTTCGGTTTTATGCTAGATTCAGTATTTTGGAAAAAAAACTGATGTTTAAGTATTAGGAATATTGTTAAAGGGTTTAAAACTATTCCTTTTTTACCCTGCTTCTATTAAAATGAAAAGATAGAAATAAATAAGAAAGGAATACGATCTGAAACACACATTTGGAAAACCACACGAATAATAATTTTACAGAAATATTTGTTAACACTAAGAGAGAAGGAACATAAATTAAATATTTAAGAGTTTTAAACGTGAATGAGTTGACGGAAGATGAAAAAGAGGGGAGGGAGTATAACACAATCGTCTAAAAGGAAATTAGAGGCAAATATTTGAGCAAGAAGTTTAGCGTTAGCTGTGAGGTCGATAGAAAAAAAGCAGGAAGAGAGGAAGCGGAAACAAAGTTAAAGTTTATATTTTAGAAAACTGTAATATTCTTTAATGATTAATGATATTTTTGGCAGAAGGGAGTTTTTGCAGTGAATGAGAACATATTTTTCATAATTCAGGGGTCAAATACGAGTAATAATAGGAAGATATATTAGGAATTTGAAAACGAAGACAAAGTTCTAATGGCGAATATTGCAAGAAATGTGTAGAGATGAGAGAAGAAGAGAGAGGAGAGCGAGTGAAGTAGGGGAGGGGAGTAGGAGAGTAGGGGAAGACAGATAGACATAGGCAAGAGGGAGGGAAGAGTAGAAATAGGAAAAGAGAGAGAGAGGGAGAGAGAGGAGAGAGAGACGTAGGTCAAGAGAGAGAGAGAAGAAGAGAGGAGAGAGAGAGAGGAGACGAGCGAGAGAGAGAGAGAGAGAGAGAGAGAGAGAGAGAGAGAGGAGAGGAGAGAGAGAGAGAGGAGAGATGAGAGAGAGAGAGACGAGAGAGAGAGAGAGAGAGAAGAAGAAGAGAATTTTGCCAGGAGGGAGAGAGAGAGAGAGAGAGAGAGAGAGAGAGAGAGAGAGAGAAGAGTAGAGAGAGAGGAGAGAGAGAGCAGAGGAGACGAGAACAAGAGAGACCGAGAGAAGAGAGAGATGAAGAGAGAGAAGATAGAAGAGAGAGAGAGAGAGGAGAGAGAGAGAGAGAGAGAGTAGAGAGTAGAGAGAGAGAAGAGAGAGAGAGAGAGAGAGGAGACGAGAGAGAGTAGGATCGGAGAGAGAGAGAGAGAGAGAGAGGGAGAGAGACGAAGAGAGAGAGAGAGACGAGAGAGAGCAGAGAGAGAGAGCGAGAGAGATATGAGAGAGAGAAGAGAGAGAGAAGAGAGAGAGAGGAGCACGAGTAGTAAAAGGTTACTGGAGTCGCCGCTGATATATATAATTCTTAACATATTTTATTTTCTTTAATAACAATGAATGTTAATGAGCGAGCTACGGCCTGGGCACCTCCGCATGGTAGAGAACAGTATGATTTCGATAACAAGTGTGCGAATGTGCTATTTATAATATATTATATATATATATATTATATATATACTATATATACTATATTATATAATTATATATATATATATATATTATATTATATATTATATATTAGTGATGCAATCAGATAGTCACTTTTTCACATACCGCAGATGCGGATGCAGAGCGAATGTTTTGATTTTAACATCCGCGGTTGCGGATCTCAGATATATATAATACATATATATATATATGTATATTATATATATATATATATATTATATATATATATATATTAAATAAAACAATACTTTTGTTTTTTTATTGATATAGCCTGAATCTATTTACCGTTTTAGCACAATCTCTTAACCCAAATAACCAGTTACCAGGTGATGAGACGGGAAGTTGTCGAATTGATGTGTTCAGCTCTTTGCCTATCTTCATGACTTAAAAAACAAGATTTTCAAGGAATTATTATATTTGTGCAATAGTATTTGAAAATGTAATATAAGGCACAGGTTTGTATCAGAGAAACATCATTTTACGCCTTTTTCTGTGAAGAGTCTGTATCTCGTTTCATCTATATTGCCCAGCCATTGCTAAATTACCTCTCTTCCTCTTTGACACGCTAGTTGGAGACAGGGCCAACATATATCCTTGAAGTTTATAAGCGTGGGTACTAACATTTTGCTTAACTTTCCAACATATTGATAGTAATCTAGTCGTTTTCTTGGTATAGGTTTCAATCATTGTGCATGCCATACATCTTTTGGTAATTGCGTGTGATTCTTCATTACTACTGGACTGAGAAAATCTCTTCCAGTGAATCTGTTTATTGATTTACTTGATAGAAGATGTGTTTGTAGATTTGTTTATTCCTTTTAGTTGGTTGTGTAATATTTTTTGTCCCTGTTTAAAAAATAAAAATTTGCAACTATTTGATATTTGGTTTAATTTAATTACTGTTGCTAGTTTAATTCTTGCCCTTTATAACGGGGATTAAGTAAGTGCCAATAGTATGAAGGTCATTAATTTCCACAGAACTAAGGTATTATTTAGTTAAGTTTATCACATTCTTTCATTTCTTTTTTAACGTCATCATTTCATTTTGAATTGAGATGGTTCAAAATTCTTCCTTAGCCTTCTTTGAGATTAATGGTTTACATCGGAGACAGAAGCCTTAGAGTTCTCATTTTTTGCATCAAATAATCTTTGACGAAATTATTTTTAAACTAAATTAATTCTGAACTTCATGCTGTGAGATCTGGAGTCATCATTACACAGTTGAGTCGAGTCACCATGTCTCTCATTTAAAGTTGCGTTCAGAAGATCTTAAGTATGTTTTATTATAAAATTCTTTATCAAATTCGACAAATAAATATGTTCAGCGTAGCCATCGAGGGAAAAGCGCGGATGCGAAGGCGGATCTTTAATAATGTCCGGATGCGGATGCGGATGTTACCTGCATCACTAAATATATATATATATTATTATTATTATTATATATATATAGATTAATATATATATAGCATATATATATATATATATATTATATACTATGTCCCAGCACATAAAAGTATCAAGGATCGGGTATCGGCAAAAATTTTTGGTATCAGTATTATCGGTATCGGTATCAGCAATGAAAAAATACGCGAGTACTTGTATCGTGGGGTTTATCGGTATCTGCGGATGCGGATGTGAAATGCATCACTAATATACTATATATATATACTAATAATAAAATTATATATATATAGCTATATATATAATAAAATATATAATACTATATATATATATTATAATATATATCATAATATATCATCATCATTCATCATCATCATCTCATCTCATCATCATCATCATTATCATCAATCATCATTTCAATCATCATCATTATCATTTTCATCATCATCAATCATCATTATCATACTCATCATCATTCATCATCACCAACCCATTCGATCTCCAAAGACTGGAGCAAAGTGCGTACACTATACCGCGCAACAATAAAAATAGTAGAAGAATATTTAAGCAAGATAGAAAAAAGAAAGCCCAGCCCTTACCGCCCCTTTATATACCAATTATGAGAACTCGTCGCAGTCAGAACAATCCACCCTAGAGCTCACGGGACCCGATGGACCCGCACTATAACACTCTGTCATATGTTGGAGTTCATTCCTTGGTGGCCAGAGTGGGCTACAACCATACCTCCTCCATTCACTCCCATTCACTCCTATAATGCACCATTCTTCTCGCCTCTGCCAAACTCAACATTTCTTACTACTATCAAGCATTCATTCATTTACTGACTCCAACTTTTTCTTCTGTCTCACATCCCGGTCGAATTACCCAACCACATTACCACTTATAATCCGTATTAACGACGTCTGTCATCACAATCGCTTTCCACATAGACACAACCATCTCAAACGTTACTTTCCAAATTTTTTTTTAATTCTTCATTATACCCCAATCTCCACACCAAACAACTCTCTAATTACGTTCATTCCTTCGAGTTTTATCATTTTTTTCACACTAACGCACTAAGATTGTCCATCGTGAACACATTGTAATTTAGATATATACCTCTTTTCCAGACCATAGTCACCACTACTATACATTAACAACATTTGACAAGCATACCTCATGTAAGACCTAGCGCATCAACACTTAGTCCTATAATAATCACCAAAACGATTTACCTGCACAGCCAACCTTAGTGCACTTCACAATTTTCTACTTACACTCTGCATCATCGCTCCCTTTTCAATTCAACATATATCCTAAATATTTTAATTCAGGCCTTTTTCCAGCTGCTCACCATCTAACATAACTCATCACTGAGGTTTGTCCTCACTCACAACCATAACTTACTTTATCTACGATTTACTTGTGCAACCTTTCTTTACACACTTTACAAATCTCTCTACTAGTCCTCTCAACTCTCTTCATATCACACAAAACAAAATCATTCTCATATAATAGGTAGGGAATCTCCACTCTCATCCATTCTCATCATCAACTTCTATCCCTTCACCCCTACCTCAAATTCTAACCTCATCCATATACAGAGTGGATTGCCAAGGAGAATAACACATCCTTGCTTCACTCGTTATTAATATTAACAATAATCCTTTCGCTATTTATTCTTACAGCTTCACGATCGTAATACATACTTTTTGATTATATTCAGAAGCTTAACCACAAGACACCATATCACTACACTGCCATAGATTTCCCTATTAATCTTATTATACGCCTGTTGCAAAATCCATAAATCCTAATACAATTATATTTTGCTCCTCCCTCATTATCCCATCATTTGTTTCAATGAGAAGATTTGATCCACACAATCCTCTACCACTTCTACAACCACTTTTCTTCCCCAATTTAGTTCTTCACTCATTCGACACACTCTTTCGACCAAAATATCAGCATATATCTTCCCTACAACACTCAATAAAACTAATTACCCTATAATACTTACAGTTACCTTTTTCCCTTACCTTTATATAAAGGTACTAATATTGACCTCCTCCAATCCTCGGAACTATACCTTCTATAAACGGTTTTGTTATCACACACGTTCCCAATTTAGTATGTAAATACTACAAATTACTATATATATTAAATGATTTTGAAATTTCAGGTACAGTTGTCTTGGATAAAGACTTACTGTTTAAGCCAAGGCCGTAGGGGCACCATCGTGTGCCGGAGAAAAAGAAACGGTGGCAAACTCCGACCTTCGAATGCTTCCATGTTTTCTGGGTAAATTGGAATGAGAGGAGATTTGAATGATTATTGAATATAAAATATGGAGAGGTGGATAAGCTTGAAAGCAAACAGGTGATGCTCATGCACAAGGACAAATGCAGGATATGAAAAGTATGAAAAGGGAGATTAGAGGATGCAAGCGCTATATAGCAAATATGTAAAATAAAGCAGGAGTTGGCAAAGAAAAGTTAATTACCTGCTATAGTAACCTTTAAGCAATTTTAAGACATAGATGATAATTTTTAATTTAGTTTTTAATAATAAAGTGAAGCAAAGAAGGTTGTGATATTTTTTTATGATTTTTATTTATTTTAAAAGTTTTTAAACATGTAAAACACACATTTTATTTTACTCAAAAATAATCCTACATGCATTATATACACTAATATCTAAATAGAGAATAATTGAAATAAGTTAACCTATCTAAGAGTTCAAGTCCTGAGGCTTTACTTATGAAATATGGGTGAGTCCATATGGAATGCTACTGGGGTCCATTTAAGGTACCTTTTTATAAATAAATAATAAATATAAAAATGAGATTCATATGAATTACCTAGAGTCTATTAAAACATGTTACTTAATTTGGAAGTCATTGATGTTTTACTACATGTAGGTAGTATACTACTTTCCCTTTTCCGACTTTGGAGTAATTATAATTAAGAATATTATAAATACTATTATACAAAATTTTTTAAATAATGAACTTTTAAAAATATTGAAGGTTGATAACACACCGTTATGAAGTTTAATTTGTTTCTTTATTTTCCATTGTAAATCTTAGTATTTATTTATTCTGCGAATGAATTTCTAAATAACAATTATGCACAATAGCAAAGTAAATATTTTAAAGTAAAGTATTTTATAAACTTTTAAAGTATTATATTAAATACAAACATTTTAAGCACTCATTACGATTTTTATGTGTGGCAAAGTTTTAATAATTAAAAAGATTTCACTTTTCTCTGTTCAATAACTTCACAAACACAAATTAAGCGCTGAGTACAATAAGTAATTAAGCATTTTTTTCAACTGTTTTAATTTATTCTTCATTGTTAAATATAGTTTACAAACCGTGAAAAAAAAACTCAATGTCAGATTTTTTAAATGAAGAGTTTGAAAAAGGGTTTCTTTCCCTGTTTTACAATTTCAAAGTTTTGAATATTTAAATATTATTTAAGGCTCTGTGCCAGGGTTTAAGAATTTTCGAGGTTGCAAATAGATCCTACAACTGGATTTTAAATTGAGAGTTGTGTTTTAGCAAAAATAGGCAATAGGATCCACATCCGGGTCAAATTGCAAGAAGTGAAAGTTTGAAGTTTTGGAAGTTGGTGATAAATAGGATCCGTACCCGGGTCCTGTGTAAAAAGAGATGTTAAGGTGATTACTAATAGAGCAATGTAAGTTTACTTTAATATTCATGTATAGCATTATGTTTCATGTATGGAAAGAAAAATGAGTTTATGCCTACCTCAGTCAATGCTGAGGACTTCTTTTGATTTAGGAGGTGCCAATTCAGCACTAAACACGTTTGATAGTCAAGACGACACATGAAATCTAAATAAAACATATAAAGAGTTTCTACTCACATATCCTCAGAAAGTATGGATCAATTCATTAATATTTCAATAAGGACAGTTATTTCAATTCTTTAACAACCAATATCGTCTTTCAACTTACTTAGAGAGATAAATTGGAGAGTATGATTACTTTAATGGAGTCAAAAGAAGTTGCTGTAAAAACAAAAGAAAAATATACACTCATATAGAAATTTATTTAGTGGGAAGGATTTTGAATCCTTACATACCTCCCCACTAGTCATTTGGAAAATGACTGACGGTGCTGAAAGTGAGATGAAATCGAACGTTGGAGGAGTTTGCAAGAAGATTGGACGTATAGATATCTCAAAGCAGAGGATCACATTGAGAGCGGAGCAAAATAATGATAAAAGAAAAGAAGAGATTAGCAGAACTATGTTAAGGTGTTTCCTTTTCCATATATATGTGTAATATGTGTGGCGATGGAACAGCCAAAAAAAATAATAAATCTAAGTAGAATAAGATATGTAAGTGATCTCCTGGAGACCTTTACAAGTCAGCAGTTTCCTTCCTTTTTACGACGTTCCGGGATAAACTGGACTTGCAAAGGGTGTTAATTTTATTTTTTTTAGGGTTGTTTTAGAGGTGTTTAAAAAATGTGGATCATTTCAAGACAATATTTACAATATCCTCTCCCACAATTCAATTCAGATTGAGAGTGTATAGAATTCTTTTTAGTTAGTTGAAGAAAGTTCTTTCATTTACTCTGAATGGATAATTATTATATTGTTAAGCAAGAAGGTTATAACTCTTCAGGCACATTTTTCTTGATTAATTTAAGATACAAGTATTCTATTCCTGCGCCATTGTTATTGAATTACAAAAGGCACATAGTGCATCTTCTTTTGTTACAACAGTACCAAAATAGGAATATGGTTTCTTGCCTAAAAATAATAGAATTCCCTTCATGGGAAAAAGATTTATAAAAGCTTTGAAGCTATGAATGAATGGTGCGGTTTCACTCATTTCAGTCATTTTTAATTCCCGCAAAATCTGAGTTCCATATTGGCCTGTTATTGGTAAATTATATTTACCACGATTATTAATTAGTTCATTTACTATTTCTTTTCGTAAATCTAGATGGTTTTGTCTATGCCCATATAAGCATTCAGATAGGCACTGGAACAAAGTATTCCCCCTATCAAATATTGGACTCACTTCAAATCCACTTGGATACCCGGGGTCATAGTGTTCGTTATTTTGTGAGAATGTTTTAAGTTGTTCACTTTCAAATTTAGCCCATTCTGTTTCTAGTTCATCAGGCTTGAGAATACATTTTTCTGGGTTGTTAGGTTCTTCTTGCACTATAGGTGCAGTAGTATCATACCTGTGAATAGGAAAATCAGGATAGTTTGAAACAGAGGAAGTGTCTAAAGGTTTATGAGATTCAGTAAGGTTTAGGAGATTATAGAAAGACAATATGAGATCGAAGATTTAAGATACGTTATGTTAAGATTAGAACTAAGAGGATGCCGGCATGGGATAAGTAGAGATGAATGTAGAGGAAGGTCAGGATTGACAAGTGAACAGTAGATTGAGAAGACTTAGGATGACAATATAGATTTCTTCACGAAGTTAGAAGTAGTTTAGATAAGGGACAGATAGAGTACATAAAGCAGTCAGTAGTAAGGAATAGTAATAGTAGGAATAGTAGTAAGTAGGAAATATCACTGAGTACAGAAAGTAGTAGTAGGAATAGTAGTAGTATGAATGATAGGTTTTAGAAGTGACCAGTTATAGAGGAAGATATTAGGATTAAAGACAAAAGACATCACTGAAGCCAGCTGGGTCAGCTTTGTATTTGTTAGAGTTTTATAGAATGAATCATTAGGCATGCTTTCAATGTAGTCGTTTTTTCAGTTAGTGGTAGGATGGTATCATGTTACTTTTTCGTTTGTATTTTCAATAGAATCGGTTGCTTGTTTGATTTTTAGAAACGGCTATCAATGCTTTTACTCTGAATAACCTTGAGTTGTTCTTGGAGTTATTATCTCGCATTTTCGGGGTTGGTTTTGATCAATTATTCCTTTAAACTTGATAGATCTGTTACTTGTATTCTTTTAATTGAAAGTTACCTCATTATATTCCAGGCCATCCATCGCCAGAGTGGTTCTGTTTTATACAAATAGGACAAATAGGAATATTGCTAAAAATATTTTACGTTTATATTTATTTGCGCAATTTGATATTACATTGGGCCATGTTCTGGCAATTTATACATTGTTTGTCTTGTTATAGCACTGATATATATCTGACCAGATTTTGCTATGCTGCAAAGATTGACAATAAGGTCTTATTTGACACTTCCGGATATCATGTCCGGCTCTTTTACAGTAGTTGCAAATTATTGTAGTTTAGACAACCATGATTGATTTTATTATGTGTGTTGTTGTGGTCTATGACCAGTATAACTTTTGATGAATATGAATTGTTGGATAGATGCGGGAAAAGATTTATCTTTTAGGAAAGGTTTACACGTTTTTCACTGTATAAGTTGTAGAGGGGGTTGGGGGGGGGAAGTTGTATGTAGTGACTAACCCACAATGAGAACCCGGTTTATTAATTTAGATTTTGTAGATTTGCAGGAATCTGATTCTGGAGATGATAGGAATACGGTTGTACCGGTTTCTCATTACATTGTGTAGGAGGAAGTTTGTCAAGTTGTGAAACAAGTTTCGTTAGAGTCAATAAGATTGTCTGATTTTGTTCATAAATTGCTTTTAACCATTCAACAATTCCAATAGATGTTTGTAGTTGATGAGGATCATTTTGAAATTTAGGGTGGTTTGTAAGAGTTGTAAGAGAAGGACTTTATTTATTTCTTATGTTCCAATTTATTAAACAATAAGTAGATTGTAAGATGTTGTTGGATGCGGTTCCGTCAGAGTTTTGTTAAGATCATATAGTATCGTTAGAAGTATTCATTAGGACATTCGTTTGAAAATAGCAAAATGCAAAGAAACTTTCGAAAAAAGTTAGAAAACCAGAATTGGAGAACAGAAAGAAAAGGTAAGCAGTCTGAGATCGGTAGTATATAAGAACTCACTCTGTACCAATAAAAGATTTGCAAACGTTGTGATTGAGGATGGAGTATGAATAAATAATACTCTGTTAATAAGCCAAGTGCCGTTAAGGGCACCCATTGCTGTCCTCAAGGAAAAAAAACGTTGCCAAACTTTCCGACTTTGAATGCTTCCTCTCTCTTCTGCTTATTGGAATGTGGAGATTGCTGATTTTGATAAATGGAGTGTCGTGAAATTAAGCTTGAAAAGCAAACAGAGTGATGCTCAATGCACAGGACAATGCCAGGATATGAAAGTTGATAAAAGGGGATTAAGGGGGGGGGGAAAGGATGGCAAGCGCTATATAGCAAATACTTTGTAAAATAAACAGGAGTTGGCAAGAAACAGTTATTACTGCTATGTAACCATAAGCAAGTTTTAAGACAATAGATTTGATAATTTTTACATTTAGTTTTTTAAATACATAAAGTGAAGCAAAGAAGGTTGTGATATTTTTTTATGATTTTTATTTATTTTAAAAGTTTTTAAACATGTAAAACACACATTTTATTTTACTCAAAAATTAATCCTACATGCATTAATATACCACTAATATCTAAATTAGGAGAATATTGGAAATAAGTTAACCGATATCAATGAGTTCAAGTCCTGAGGCTTTACTTATGAAATATGGGTGAGTCCATATGGAATGCTACTGGGGTCCAT
The DNA here is from genome assembly GCA_015478945.1 of Trachelipus rathkii. Lineage (NCBI taxonomy): Eukaryota > Metazoa > Arthropoda > Malacostraca > Isopoda > Trachelipodidae > Trachelipus > Trachelipus rathkii. The sequence continues at coordinate 14,678 of JABUQX010093229.1, read as the reverse complement.
TTAAGGCTTTTTAATACATAAATATAAATATAAAAATGAGAGTTCATATGAATACCTCGAGTCTATAAAACATGTTACTTTTTGGAGTCCATTGATGTTTTACTACCTAGGTAAGTATCTACTTTCCCTTTTCCCGATTTGGGGTAATTATAATTAAGACATATAAATACTATTATACAAAATTTTAAATAATAACTTTTAAAATAATTGAAGGTGATAACCACTTAATTGAGTTAATTTGTTTCTTTAATTTCAGGTTAAACACTTCTAGTCATTATTTTTCAGAATGACTTTGTAAATAACAATTATGCACAATAGCAAAGTAAATATTTTAAAGTAAAGTATTTTATAAACTTTTAAAGTATTATATTAAATACAAACATTTTAAGCACTCATCACGATTGTTTATGTGTGGCAAAGTTTTAATAATTAAAAAGATTTCACTTTTCTCTGTTCAATAACTTCACAAACACAAATTAAGCGCTGAGTACAATAAGTAATTAAGCATTTTTTTTCAACTGTTTTTATTTATTATTCATTGTTAAATATAGTTTACAAACCGTGTAAAAAACTTCATGTCAGATTTTTAAATGAAGAGTTTGAAAAAGGGTTTCTTTCCCTGTTTTACAATTTCAGAGTTTTGAATATTTAAATATTTTTAAGGCTCTGTGCCAGGGTTTAAGAATTTTTGATGTTGCAAATAGATTCCACAACTGGATTTTAAATGTGGAGATTGTGTTTAGCCAAAATATAGCAATAGGATCCACATACCGGGTTCAATTGCAAGAAGTGAAAATTGAAGTTTGGGAAGGTTGGTGATAAATGGATTCCGTACCGGGTCTGTGAACAAAAGAGATGTATAAAGGTGATTATAAGCAGCAATGTAAGTTTACTTTAATATTCATGTATAGACATTAGTTCTCATGGATGAGACAAAGAAAAATAGAGTTTATGACTACCTCAGTCAATGCTGAGGACTTCTTTTGATTTAGGAGGTGCCAATTCCGCACTAAACACGTTTGATAGTCAACGACGACAATGAAATCTAAATAAAATATTAAAGAGATTTCTACCTCACATATCTCGAAAGATATGGATCAAATTCGATTATATTTCCAAATTAAGACGGTTTAATTTTCAATTCTATTAAACACACCAATAATCCGTCGTGTATCAACTTACTAGATATACCTAAATTGAACAGTACATTACTCAATAACCAATAACGAGATTTACCAGCAGAAGAAAAATATCTTCTAGAAATGTGTTTTGTAAAAAACTACAATAATATATCTTATATAAATATTGTTATATAAATGTATATCTATAGATAATATAATATATATATAATTATATATATATCTTATATACTTTGAGAGATGAACTATGATAATATGATATAAGACTATACAGTTGTACCAACTTAATATTATACTATATATATATATATATTATATATATATAATACTTTATATTATACTATATAATATATAATATATATATACATCACTAGAATCATATACTATATAATATCAGTATAATACTATATATAATCATACTCATATATACCACCTGCTCAATTAAAGCTAGTATAAGCCAACAAATATTAAATATTTAAATATATAACTAATACTAATATATACATATATGCCTTCTAATAATATCCTGTATATATACTTATAAATAGTATAATATTATACTATACTATATTAGTATAGTTTATAACAAAAAAAAAACATCCTTTTCAAGTCTTGGCTATAACTATAAAATTTCAGGCTAAATAATCGGACTTTTATAATCAATATTCTTATAGATGGTCAAGGCCTAGGCTTTCCCAAAAACATAATTTGTTATCGCATTATACTTTGATTAGAACAATTATTTAGATCCCAACAAAAAAAAGAAAAAAAAAGACCCATTCGCTCGTTTAGCAAAAAAAGTTAACAAATATCTTTTCACGATAAAAAAAAAAAACTACTCTAAAACCCTTCCGTAGAGCAACGAATATGTCCCATCATATGTCAGTTATAATTATTTAACAATATCTTTATGAAAATATTATACAATAGTTTTAAAAAAAAAAAGTAAAATTTACTAGAAAGTCTATTTATGCTAATTTCAGAAAAAATCGGCCTTATTTTTGTTTTTAAGTATACTGTAACTTAAAAACCATATAACATTACAAAACTAGTTGCAGAATATGAATAAAATATGGATTTTGGCAATATAATCATTTAAGGGTTAAAGAATTAGTAAAAATCCAAAATAAACTCATCTGTTGTAATCAAATTTTTACACAACTAAGAAAGAGCGAGCAAAATTTTCTTTTCGGAAGACGCAAATTCTATCAGAAACAACCTAAAACAAAAAAACTATCAAAAAATTCTTGACCCATTTTTGGTATGACAACTAGGCCTTGGCAAAATGAGCGCCCAACTCTCTAGCTCAACGTCCACCAACACAATCAACCGCTAGAAGTTAACACGTAAGCAATTGATAACATTCCTGTGTATACAATTTTAGTAAGCATTTCATTGTTATATCTTCGAGCCCACCACACTGGTAGCAAATTCGTTCTACTGCTACATTATATTTCGTTTGCTGCCTGTCTGAATGAGATATGCTTGATAATGGGTCTATCGATGCTATCCGAGTCGACATCCGTGCGTTAACCTGAGTACAAATTGGGCACACAGTCAAAGCGCAACGTGAGCGGGAACGGTGGGGAAAGTGGAGGGTGAGGAGGAGCTGACGAATGGGAAAAGATTCACTTAAACATCTTGCACCCCGAGGCCTTCATAAAAATGTTAAACAACCTTACTTCTTCAAGATGTGGAATCCTTATGTCAGCAAAAGTGATAACGTCAGTACATAAGCTTATAAACCACTTGTTACTATCCAAAAGCGTAGATAGAGAATGTCCTTAAATTATATTCTTTATATATTTTTGTACACAGATCCTAATATAATCAACATTAAACATGATTTAAATATTTTTTTTTTTGCTTGAAAAATCAAAAAAATAGTATATTGTGTTGGGTGTGTTGTGTGTATACTGTAACCTCGGCGATGTGGTTGAATAGGCAAATCTTGCGATGTGTGAATAACCGCCCTACCTCTCTAAACTCTTGAATAGATCCATTGAACTCATAAAGCTAAATACCCCCCTGCACTTTCCTTGAATATTGACCAGAAGGGTAAGCGGCCACAATAAAAGCGTGTTGATGCATTCTAAACACCTCAAAAGGTTGAACACTGACCCACTCGGCAATAGCGGGAATGGACTCTGCATACCTCAAAAACATACTAGCCAACACCAGAGCTCAGTCTCTGTAGATCAGAAATAAAAAAAAGTTTGCATGGTGGCATTAGCAAAAGGGAAGGTAGGGGTACTTCTGATACTAAACATGGTTAAGAGTGATAGATTTGCCATCATAACCCGGGAATCGCATTCAAGATAGTATGGATTTATATTACTTAAATCAACCATAATACTGGGTATTCCAATTCCATGATTACGACTACATAATATACCAATGCTAGAGCATTGAGAAAAGGGGGGGCGGGCAGGTAGGCGGTACTAGACAGGTAGGTGTTTGCAACATGCGTTATAAACCATGGCAATCTAACTCCCCTAATACCTTAAAACATTAGGGTTGCACACCTGACTCAGGGTAATTATCTATGCTGTAGGATGCCCATTGCTCGGAAGTGCTGAAAATTATAATGGCAGGAGCGCGTGTTAAGAAGAGCGGTGGCAGGATGCCGTTTTCTGTGTAAATCTGAAGATCTAAGTGGCGTCCCGAGAAACCTATAACAGTAATACCCGAAGAGCTAATTCCCAAAAGTTTCTACCGTACAATAAACACCATTTAAATACAGGCGAAAGAGTCCGAAGATCAAAGAGACGGTGGACTAGTGACGAAGAGAGAGGAGTAACGGAGATAAAACACCCTACAATTCGGTTAGGGCTTAATATCGATAACGGCAATCAAACTTATGGGGAAAGTACGTAAAATTCCCGCAAAGTGTTAGTTGGTATATTTGCTGAAGTTACTTATTGCGGATATTGAAGATTACATATTGTGAGCGAAAAGATAATGTATCAAGGTATCTCTCGCCACTTTATTACAGCTACTTTTCATAACAAGGATTCAACGACAAATGAATAAAACGAACTTTGCTATAGTTTTAATTATATATAACAGATATGAGTTAACTCATCTACAGAGAATGAAACAAAAATAGGAAGAGCAGTCGCTGATTAAAATGATGTCAGACAAATCCATCCGAAGTGAACCATTAATGATGAAGCAAGATGGTGATTGGCAAAAAAAAAGAGAATGGGTAGAATGATGCAAAAACATAAAGTAATACCTCCAGCTTGGCTTTAATTGAACGACCTTTTAATAATCCCTGAGGTTGGTTAATTTAGTTGCAGATCCAAGACTGAGAGGGCTGAAGGGTTACGTTGGCTGGAGATATCCTCAGATTGCGTCAGGAAAATAAACTAAAAAATTCTTTCAAAACAAAATGATAACTAAAGTTTCTTTGGTTGTTTTCTACGCACTAGTTCCACCCGGAACTAAAAAGATTTCCACCCAAGATTTAAACAAAGGTCCTGCTGCACACAAGTTCCACCCGGAACTAAAATGGTTTCCACCCAAGATTTAAACAAAGGTTCTGCTGCACACAAGTTCCACCCGGAACTAAAAAGTAAGGAGTTCCAACCGGAACTAAAAACCTTTAAGAAAAAGAATTCATACATAAATGAACTCGAATTAAATAAATAAAATAAAATAAGCTAAATGAATAAATGCATTAAATAAATATAATAAATAAGGAATGGAAATAATAAGGTTTATTACTATAGGATTACATAACAAGTATGAAAATGAAACATACCCTATCGGAAGTAGGGTGTTGTACTTTCCACAACACAGGAAAGTAGAAGTTACTGTAAGATCTGATTGGACTTCGGATCTGATAAATGTGATGAGGATTCCTCTCTGGACTGTATGAAAAAGGGAAAAGTTCATTAACATTGCAATACGTTGGGAACAGGGAAATCATATCAAAGTATGACAGGTATTGCAATACAAATACTTTAAGGTATGTTGATGATACAACTCACGGTTTATGAGGGAATTCAAGTTGTTCGTATTAGGGAGAATATCTGAGATTATATCTCCCACAGAATGAGACCCAACAAATCAAATATAAAGAAAAACTGAAACTACTATTTAGTAGAAAAACTGTTCCTGAAATTTATAATAATTCCTAAAGAGATAATTAATGCAGCATGGAGAAATAATAATATAGAGTCAAAACTTATAATATAAACATAAATAGAAATACCAATGTATATTACATTAAGGGGTGGGTATATTTGAGCAGTGGGAGTGGCATAAGCTGTCCCTTACAGCGCGTGACGTCATTCTAGCACATACGAAATGTGATTGATACTATATATATACCGGTATAATAGATATATAATATATATATATATATATATATATATTTATAACATGCTATATATTATTATATATACATTTATATATACAATAATGTTAAAATTTACCTGGGGTTTTTTTTGTTACAAGTGTGGTTTCTTTTTGTACAAGGTTTGGGGGGTTTTCGGACCCACACTGACGAAGGAAAATAACAACCATACAGATGGGTTGATAAGAGTCTATAGGCATATACATGACGTTTTCAATTAATGTTGGATTGGTTTTTTATTATGTTAAAGTGGGTTTTTTTAGAGCTCAACTCAAGGGTCCGGGGGGGGAGGGGCTGCATAAAATTTCATGAAATTTGGTTGGAATGAGATCAAGGTCGGGGCCAACAGGCAATGAATCGAATATTAACTAATTATAGAATTCTATAACTGCAGCTGGAGTGCTTGAAAGTCTCAAATGCGCGCTCAAAAATGCTTGAAAATTGTGGAATTTTGAAAAATGAAAAAAAATTCACAAAATTCAAAAAATCGACTTCGAGCGATTTTTATAAAAATCTTTTTTCAATCAATCTAGATGCGTTAATAGGTGCACCAAAATTTTTTTCGTCTAGAACCTAATATTTTACGAGGATAAGAATGGGTTTTTCTTCTGTTGTAACAAACGGGGGTGGGTTTTTTGATGTAGCAGCACTATATATTATATATATATATTATTATATATATATATAATATTATATTATATATACTTATATAATATTATATTATAAATATATATAATATATATATATATATAGTAATAATGAATATATATATATATTATATATAACTATTATATGCGGATAATATGGTTTTGTGTGGGGAATCTGAAAAGTTTGAGAGGCATTGGGTCTAAGAAAAGATTGGAGGGTGTTAAAAGGATTGGGTTTTAACAAGTAAACACGTACGATAAGAGTACTAAGGTGTATGGTTGATCGAGTGTGCGAACAGTCCTCGTGTGAATGTTAATGCTAGATGGTGAGCAGCTGGTACAATTGTATGAGTGATATATGTTGGATGAAAATTATATTATGTTGAGACGGAAAAAGGCGCGAAACGGATGATGCCGAGTGTTGTAGTAAAGTTGTGAATTTGCAGGAAGGAGGCTGGTGCAATTATAGAATTCTTCTTGTAGATGTAAAGAGACGTAAACAGTCATTGAGTGCGCTTAGTGTCTTAGCGTTAGATGGATAGTATTACCTGTTAATGTATACTCAGTCAGTAAAGACATGGGTCTGGCAATAGAGTATAGATCTAAAAGATACAAATGTGTTTCAGCGAAAATGGACACCTCTTAGGGAGTCGCTTAGGTGTGAGACAGATAGAATTTTGATAAAATGAAGGAAAATTGAACGATATTACGAGTGTATGGTATGAAAAACGGACTAAAATGAGAGAAATTAAAGAAAGGTATATAACTTATTGAAATTGCTTGGTCATACGGAAAGAACGGATGATAGTCGGTTGGTATAGGTGAATGTATAGTGGTGAGATGTGTTGGAATTGACCGGCTGGAAGATCAAAGAAAAGTGGATTGAGTCGCAAAAGAATGTCGGAGGAGCTGAAATGTGAGTTATGGCAGCGGGCCGAGAAAAAATGCATAATAAGGAGATAAATAGCACGGGGTTTTTGTTGACGGATGTATGGCTTGTGGCCCACTGGACAAGGGAATGAAATCTCCACATTGGCGAAATATGCCATTGTGAGGGTCCGTCTGCATCACTGTCGGTCCCGTGCAAGCTCTAGGTGGATTTTACTAGGAGCGGCAAAGTCGTCCACACTAAATAGTGATAAAGGGGAAGTAAGAGCTTGGGTTTACTTTCTCGCTTGTGTCATATTCTTTACTACTTTTCTCAGTTTCTGGTACATGTTACGCACCTATACCCCAGTCTTGGGTAAAAAGGTGGTTGATGAGATATAATATATATATATATATATATATATAGTTATATATATATATATATAATAATATATTAATATATAGTATATATATATATAAGTATATATAAATATATATATATATAAATATAATGACATACTTCATTATAAATGGAAATTTATTTAGAAATTAAATTTATAAAAAATAATGATTATTTTGACATAGGAAAATGATAAAAAGAAATAAAAATAATTTCATGAAAAATTCCAAAGTACTTGCAAGTACAAGCACAAGTTACCAAAGTACAAAAGGCTCAAGATACAAAGCTCACAAGTACAGTGTTTTTAGAAACTGCAAGTCCAGTACAAGTACAAGTACTCCAAAATGTACTTAAGTACAAGTACAAGTACTTGGACACCCAACCTGATATATATATATATATATATATATATATATATATATTATATATATATATAATATATAATTATATTATTTAAATATTACTATCATTATCATTCATACGTTCCACCATTATCACTGTCATTACCTCACTACCTATCGACTATTAATTAGGTCCTATTACACTACTGGTTTCAACACCATCATTAATATATCGATTACAATTATATCATTACATCACTGCCACTATCATTATCATTAGGATTTAAATATAATTAACATTAATACACTCATATTATCACTTATATGTTATCATAATCAATATCCATCCACTATCATACTTTGATAACATTCAACCAATTAATAATACATTCACAACTTAAATAACTAACCATTATCAATAATTAAACCACTATCAACTATAAAATTAATTTAATATTATCACTAGATTGTAAGAATGTTCCAATCTTAGCACATATAGTTAAGAAGCCTCGATCATTATTGAGCGAAGAATGAAGCAGATTCTTGAGAGGGCAGTCTACGAACACAGTTTACATTCACTATCCTAAATCATATTTAGTATGAGGTAATTTTATTAACGTTGAAGCGATTACTCATAAATCAAAATTCTCAAAAGGTTCGCAATTCAAAACTTTTTTTCGCTTCACCGCAGAAATCGTCGAGATAATTTTAATTTTAAATTTTGAATATAATGAAAATTAGTTTAAATGATTTTCAGAAAAATAAATTTAGTTCTTGAAAACATCAATATTCTTCATCTACCCTCAAAGCCTTCTCTGACGTTATTCCGTGAAAAACAATCAGCATGTTACAAACCCTCTCAAGAATCGTTTCAGCCTCTTCTGATAATCCATTTTCTGTTTGTTTTTTTTCTATTTTCATTTTCTTCTATTTCTTCTTTAATTAAGCCAACCTACTCTCGAGTTCTGATCATATAATATATATATTATATATCTATATAAAATTATATAATAAAATATATATATATATTAATATATATATAATATATACATATACGTTAATTAATATGTACGATGCGTAGTAAATCATATACATATATATATATAATATTATATTAATATATTAATATTAGTATATACTCATATAATATATATATATATATATAGATATATATAATATATATATATATATATATAATATATATATATATATGATATAATACTTATTATGACGAGTAGTATATATATATTTATATATAAAATAAGTTATTATTTTATAGATATTATTATTATGTATATATATTATATATAATATCATATATAATATATATTAATCTATATATATATATATATATAATATATATATATATTATTATATATATATATTAAATATATATATTGATATATAATATATATAATATATATACCTATATATATATACAGGGTTTCACATTTCTGGAAAGTCAGCGGAAGTCAGGAAAGGTAGGGGAAAGTATTTGTTAATAAGATGGCATGGAAGTCAGTGAAATATCAAAAAGTCGAGGGAAATTTCTAATTTAAAATTGAAGATCTTTTTTCCATAAACCATTTTTTAGCATATTTTGATATAATTTTTTTGCTTACTGTATAATTGTGGGAATAAAGAGATCGTAGCTAATTTGTAGTGACCATGAAAGGATGGCGAGGAATACACATTCATAAATCTATTCTATACTGTTTTCATTTTAATTTTAGTCATATAACTACTATCTTTCTATTCTGTTCGTAGAGGTTTTCCCAAGTTCATCCTTTCGATTGAAGGTGAATTGGTATATGGATGTGTTTTAGATGTATGAACTTATGACTTAATCTGTTATATATACTTTATTCTTTTTAGGCATTTTACTTTTTTGAGGCCTTTGAACGAAGTGATTTTGGAATGTTGTTGGCACGTTGAGGTTATTTTAGTATTTAATTATTTAAATGACTTCAAAACAAAAAAACTAATATTAAAGACTATTGGTTGACATCAACTGACAAACCCAGTTTTACTCAGGGTGTTGAGGTAAAGGACTGAATTTCCAAGATACTGTAAAGTATGTAAAAAGAAACTTGATCTATCTAACATGGGAAGCCAAGCCGAAATTTCACATTCAAGAGGGGAAACTATTTGAAATTTAAATAAAACTCAGCAGGACCAACCATCATTGAAAAACTTTTTCATTATGTGTTCTAATATTACAAATATTAGGGTGAAGTGTGTGCACTGAAAATTATGCCCTTCCCATCAACTTCTAATCATGCTCAACTGATTGTAAATGACCCATGAGTGCTGTATTATAACCAACCAAAACCCAGTTTAATCAATCACTTACCATTACTTTTGCATATACGGGAATGTTAAGATACTGACGAACATACTATGGCATAAAGCGTGAGTTGGCGATGAATAAAATGTCGTATTCAAACGTCCGTAGTTGCAGTATAAGGATGAAACGATTTAATTTTGTTCCAGATATGCCAGGTGTTTAGCTCTCAAGTTCTTAAAATTGGGAGCTTGATGAAATGTAAAATATGGTGGATTAACCATGGACCTTTGCTCCTATTTTCTAAGAAGCCAAAAAGCACAACTACACTCTATTCTTGCAGTTGAAGCATTCTACCCATTGAATTAAAATTTCGAAAAAGATCGGTGAACTTGATTACCTCTCCCTTCGAGGTTTTCCAAGTTTTTTTTTCTATAGTTTACTGCGGAATCAAGGTTGTGGAATATGTGGCAAATTATTAAAATTAGCGACTGATAACTTTTTGCATGAGAAAAATTGACGACAGGTGGAAGGATGGTTTTCTATAAATTAAGCAATTCTAGTGGAGAATCTGAAAGAACAATAGTACTGATTTCTCAATTGAACAGCTTGGGCATTAAATGTATATATCCATGAAAGTATTCAAAAAGTATTCTATCCTCAAAATGTTAGACAAATGTAAAGAGCTGCCATAGGAGATATGAAGAACATTCAAAGAAAAAACAGACACCAAAAGAAAAATAGATAAAAAAGGATTATGAAAAAAGAAATTATCCATACAGATTATAAACTTGAAGAGAAGAGAAAGATGTTAAACATGAAAGCTGTGAAGAAGAAGACGCTATAAAATTCAAAATTCAGATGCTTGCAGAAGAAAGACAAAGTAACCTAAATCTCCCCATTTTGAACTTTTGTGATCACAGTGAACGTTATTCACCTAGGCTAATAATCAAATAGGTATTTTTTTTTCTTTAGTTCACTTCACCAATTTAATTTCTTTATAATTATAAAGGAATTGTTTACTTATGAATAAAAGATTACAAGGAACGCGTTGGACGGCTACCTGAAAAGACTTCGAATTACTAAAAAAAAAATAAAATATTTTTTTTCAAAATTCATTGAATTTTGATGGTCAAGAAAAGTTTTTAAAGTAAATTTTCAAAATTTAATGTATGACCTGGAATAAATTGGCTGCAATATGATTAATAGATATTCTTATACGTCCAAAATACTGAAACGCTTGGTCAAGGAAAATTTGCGAGAATTTGGTCAGGGAAAGTCATGGGAATTTCAATTCAAAATTTTCACTTAACCTATATTTATATAGATATATTTATATATATAAATATAGATATATCTATATATATATTTGCTATATATAGATATAAATTTTAATATATAATATATATTATATATATATATATACGGTATATATATAATATATATCCTATTATATTATTATATATAATAATATATTATATATATAGTATATAATTTATACGAGTTTGGCGGTATCCAGGATTGTTATTTCGGGGTGGGGCCCAAACAAAAATCGTCTTATATATATTATATATATATATATATATAATAATATATATATATATATATATATTATTATATATATATATTATATATTTATATATATATATATATAATATATTATAATATATATATATATATAATATTAATAATAGATATATATATATATATATAATATATATATATATGGAAGGAAACAAAGATATTATTCCTCAATACAAAATGGAAGAGTTTATATTCGAGATTAAAAATCATCTTCACCGTAAATTAGTTAAATTTAATCGCCTGCATAGTAGAGTGAGGGACAGTCGAAGATAACATTTTGCAATTTTATATTCAATATTATCGATGTATGTAGAGGAGATCAAGCCCAATAAGTCTTTCATCTCCAACAGGATATTTTTTCAAGTAGGCGTTTCCAGAAGTTCTTTAAATAGATAGATCTTCTTTCTTTACTTAAGCATTAAACCTGGGTATAAAATATGCCATATTTGCAAACAAGATGTAATATTTGGGAAACTTGTGACTGCGAAACAACAGAATAGTTCCCATCTATGCTTGTTTTGGGCGGACCTTGAGCATGTGGTGCCCAATTCAATTCCATATCCCATTCTCTTTTACAAAATCTTTGCATTTGGGCTTTCAGACGATCTTCCTTGTAAAATATATACACAATCTTTTATCTTCTCATAGGCACATTACACCCGTTCGGTTATGACAAATTGCAGGGAAGATTAAAAACCTCTCTCCTATGCTGATATTAAATATCCAAAAAAATGGTATAAAATGGATGTGCGATAATACGTCTGTGGGTCGGATTAATAAGTCTGTGGGTCTGTATTTTTGGATTTTGTTAATTCTTGGTGACAGCAATTAGCAATTACTCAATTCAAAATTCAGATGGCGCTGTTAACATTCTATCAAAAATTCAGCTTGAAAATTCTAATGTTTCATTTTCTTGATGGTTTCAGGTTAGTTATTTGTAATAATGGACTTTGACGAGAATTTCACTAACAGCGGCACGAATATATTAAAAATTAATTTAAACTTACTGCACTTATAGTAATTAACGGAATATTGATGACTTAACAAATTTTTGTGTCCTAGAAAATATTCAGTGGGGGGGCCATGGCCCCCCCTAGATGCCCCCCCCCCTTAAATACGCCACTGTATATATATATATATATATATATATATATATAATATATATATTATATTTATATATAATAATATACGTATATTATATATATTATAATATATATATATATATATATTGACAAAATATATGTGGTAACAAAACTACTACAACAAATACAGTTTAAACTACACCGATGTTCTCCTTGTTTGATCGGAAGGCGGGAAATACTACGAATGGGAACTAAAAACATCTTCTTTTGTTTCCTAAGTACTCGACATGATACTTATTCTATTTTATATTTAACTTTATTCATTTGTGTTGCCCACATTTGTTTACTAACTAATACCCATTTTTACAGACAACACTCTTAATTACAATTTATTGGACAGTCTACAGAAGGCACTTTACGAAATGAACCTTGACAGGGTATTATACAGTACGTTTGTACTTTTGGGGACAGGTTTTCTTTACTGACCACCAATACAAATATTACTTAACTAACAAGAGATTAAATCACTACACAAGACACAGAGCTACTCACAATATATTTACCTTCAATACAATTAAACTTATATCACTAGAAGAATAAATAGGAGATATAACGAATAAATACTAATAACAATGAATTAAAGGGATAAAAAGGGACAAAAAGGAGTTCTCTGTTTCTCATCTTCTTCTTTCATACATCACGTCACATCAGATAATGGAACGAAAACGGACATAGGCACTTTTCACAGCAGACCTAAGAAAAGACACAACACAAAACCTTAATGCAATACTTATACGCTTTTCTCTCCCCACACCTGTTCATATGTACAAAACATCACTTACCACTAACACCTTACACTGCACAAAAAAAAAACACACTACAACACCACCAGCACAAACCTACATCACCCAACAAAACACCCACAAACAAACACTACACACACTCCCAATTCTACCACCAACACCCAACCTACCTTTGCTACTACCCTCTATACATTACTACTACACAACAACGACAAACAGGCAGAACACTACTTACCCGGTGCAGCCGACAACCTCGTTCTACGACTGACAGTGTAACATACCAATAACACTAAAACTTAATCACACTTCACTCAGGATCAGAAGCCATCGAATCCCCAGATCATACCCAGTACTTTCACAACAACATTTCTAACACTACACCTTCACTTTCATAACTAGAAAAATGCTCAAAAACTCTATACAAACCACTCCATAACAGCTCCCCCTCGCTTTAGTCTCGATCGCTTTCTCATTTTAAATTTTTACTTTCTGTATACATCCTCTTTCTTTCTTTCTTACTTTTTCTTTTTTCTCTATCTCTCTCTCTTTCTACACTTACATCTTTGCCCTCTTTACTTGCAACTATTACTCTTCACTTCACACAAAACAACAGTCACTGCACTTCCACTTTCCTACACTACTTTCTATACTTCACTACATGTCAGCTGTTACACCAACACTATTAGCATTTTACTTCCCCAAAACATCACTCATACCAGGTTCATGGACTACTATACTTTCTTTACTACTGTACATACACTACGATTTCACCATCCACCGGAAGCACTCCTCAGCTTCGTTATTCCTCACTTATATGTCTTACAACACTTCTCCTTCTACGATTGAGTTACTACTAGTATCTTCTACAACTTTTATACTACATGTCTCTACTTCATTATCCTATTACTATCTTTTACTTTCACATCTTCTTTATTTACCACACTACCGGTCACTCCCCTGCTTAAACACATCTTATTCCTTTAACACATCATGTCCAATTTATGGAACCACAACTTATTTACCATTCTCATTCCGGAACTGATTGTTCTCACTATACTTACTACAGTTGTTCACACACCTTGTCACTCCGCTTTCTCTGGTTCTCTGATAACACACAACACTACTCACTATAATCATCTCTCATACACTGTATCTTTCTTGCTGGTTT
>JABUQX010093228.1:5000-30309 GCA_015478945.1 Trachelipus rathkii | reverse complement strand
TAGGCAAAATCGTACTTTTAAAGAGTTCTAATTTTGTTATGTGAAAGTATATATTTATGTAATGTGCACATACCAATGCTATGATTTTAGAGTTAGTAACTTTCTATTACAATAAGTTTGCTAACCTTTAAAGACTAGATTAAATTATCCGTGTTATATAAAATATATAAAAATTCTTATAATTATTGAAATTTGCATTAGAAAACGTCAATGTAGACATCTAAAAACTATTTAATAAATTCACTTTCTGCTTTCTCTGAAATGGCATTTCCATATGAAACCATCATATATATTTTTAGAATGTTTCTAAACATTCCGTTGCGAGATAAGGCTAATTTTTATATACTTAAAATAAAACCATACAGCATAATTTACAAATTATTATCGATTTTGAAATTTAAGAACTTCTTAGCAGGAAAGTACGATAGGTTTGCCTAAAAATATGAACTTTAATAGAAAAATTAACTCACTTCTTCTCTTCCAGCTTGAGTTTATCTTTAATACGATTTCTTTTTTTCATAACATTTACGAGTCTTTATGTAATTGGTTGAAAATTATCACACCTCTTTAAAGCAACGTAATTTTATGCAAGTTTTTCCAAAAATTATTTATAAGATCTAAAATTCTATAAGATAAAAGTATGTTAACATACCTTTTTATTAAAATAAGTTGATATTAATGGGATGGATGTGTCTAATAAAACATTGACATAATTTTTGTAAAGGAAATTTCAATATTTATTTTTTATTATTCCATATAATTTCATTTTATTAAAAAACAAAAAATTCAAATTAAATAATATTTAAACTCGTTGCTGAGACTTCTCATTAATTCATTCCATTAAATTTAGCATTAACGCAATTATAAAAACTTACATTACAACGGACAGGCTTGCATTTGATTACAACATTAACAGAGATTCTTTCTGAAATTATTTGGTTAATCTATAATAAATGTGAGCATTTTTAATCTTCAGGTAATTTGTAGCATATGAAAAACAAATCATAGGTTTTACATTGTAATGGTCTATTTTCACAAAAATAGCGTGAGAAAATTGATTATATTTAAATTTTATTCGTTTTAGTTAGATTAAATTGGCGTTTACCGATGCCAGATTTTCAAAAATATACTCCATATTTTTATTATAATGAAATAGAATAGTCATAATGTTTTTTGAAAATCCCCTCATTATTAATAAAATTATCTAATTAACTTCTAAAATGATATTATGGCATTTTGCTTAAATTTCAAATATCAAATTTAGACCTTCATTTCAACGGATTTTTCCTAAAAAATGAATAGTGAAACAATGTGTGAATTCATTCAATTGATGTTTTTTACGGTAGTGTTTACAGAACTTAAAATATATGTGTTCATTGAAAATGCTATATGCAAAAAGCAGAAAATGAATTTTATGTTGGCGTCTGAAAGGGAGCGGGTGAAGAGAAGTGACCGTTAAAACTGTAAGGATGTATTGATAGACCATTATGTGCAGATGAGAAAATTAAAGAACACCGAGGGATGACGCGAAATACAAAATTATATCTAGTGCTGAAGTTAGACGAAGCCACTTTGCTGGTGAGTATGTTATGAACAATTAAGTAGCAACACAAACTAATTGTAGTAAATTGTAGTATACGTTATACAAATACAGAAATATTTGATTAAAAAAAACATTTATTTAAAACACTCTAAAGACATGATTATAAATTCTCTTTTTTTTACCGCTTTTTGAAATATATATTGCATTTCTTAATGTTCTAAATTGAAAACACTATTATATTCATCATTCAAAATGTTATCGAAGAATAATCCAAGACTTTATATAAAAAACTTTCAAACTTATTTTACACTAAGAATATTTTCACCAAACAATATATTTCAACTTGGTAAAATGATTTTTGGTGTTAAATACCGTTAAAATTATTTTGGGAGTATTTTAACGGGGATTTGATCCGAGCAGTGTTGATAAAAAGAAAAATTCAAATGTGGTGTTAAGTGATAGAAAATGCCAATTTTTTCTTTTATCACAATCATAATCATCATTAGAAATGGGAAGAGTACGAAAAAGAGTGAAAAATATGATGAAAAAAGTTTAGGAAAGGAGCTGAGTAATAGATGTTCGTAAATCTGCACCGGTTTTTTAATGAAAATTTAATTAGTCCAAGTTTAAATTCAGCTTCTTTTTGTATTATAAATTACAATAAAAATGATTTTTTTTCAAAACTTTATGTTTGAAAATTTAGAAGAATATTTTAAATAGTTTCCTATAAATATTATAACAATAGTAGAACAATCATTTTTGTTGTATATGATCATTCAATTTAATATAGGAGATGTTATATAGAATAAACGATTTCCAGCCCATTATGAAAAGTATCTTGAATGGTTTCATTGAAAAAATGCAATTTCAAAATGCACGGATAATAAGAAATGTTATTAATTAGGTTATTAGGTAGTCATAATTAAAATTGATCCAACTTTTCACGGTTTGTTTTGCAGGATATTTCAATTATTTGATTTTTATATCCAATTAGCTAATTTTTCCTCTAAGTTGTTGAAAAACAACTGCATCTTTAATAATTATAAATTTTTTAATCTTATAATAAATGCTGAAAATACCGTTTAAACTTCTCTAAAAAATTTACGGTTTTTTATCATGAAATTGATTCACATGAATCTATACGACAAAATTTTGAAGCATCTTTTTACAAAATGTGAACGATTTTTCCTAAAATTCAAAATTTGACCAACTATTTTGAGTAAATCTTAGTAACATAATTGACGTGTTTTTTATATAAACGAGTTACTAATTTACATTACGAGTTGGCTCAGTTGATGTAGTATCTTCTGAAAAGTGCAGATAATTCAAAAGTAAAATGAACCTATCCCTACTGAATGTTTGTAATAGCTTTGCATTATTGAGTTTATTAATGAAAAATATCTATTTATTTTTACAATTCTATACAGATACCAAATATTTCTTCACATTAGTTGTGAAAACCTGCCTGTATATATATAGAAAAAAAATTATTTTATACTTTCTAAAATTACGTTTTTTCTCAAAACCATGTTTTTCACATACAAGGATTTAGAACTCTTTAAAAGTACGATTTTTCCTAAATTTCAACCATTTTTAAATTATTTTTGGTAAATCTTAAAATTGAGTTTTAACGGTATTGATCGCCATTGAAATTATTATTATTAAATTCATTGAAAAACAAATTATTCAAAAAAATATGAGTAAAAAAAGTGTATTTATATCAAGTTTTAGTGTGTCTATAAAATACGTTTTTAATGAATTACAAAGTAATTTGTTTTTATACAAAATATTTCATTAGCCTGTTTTAATAAACCCAATTTTTATTAAAATATATATAGTAACTCTCAACTTACGCTATTTACACTAATATTTTATCAACAGTTATCAAAATTTTAAGTACTTAGTTAACAGAGCTTACTTTTTTCCTTAAATTCTTCACTACTTGTTTAGAATATATTGTTCATTTTTTACAATCTTATGAAAACACAGTGGATTTTTATAATAACTCTCTTTCGGTATATTCAGATTTGTAATGACATGGGAAAATAGTCTTGAATAGCTAGGTGCATAAACAGACAAGTCAAGTGTTTTATAATTAGGATTATAAACTGATCCTTTTAAATCATACATTTGTGTAAGTAAGAATCGAATAATTTATATAGAACCAATATAATTCTTAATGTTGGTGATCAACTTGTTTGAAAATCTAGGAAACCTGTTTATAAGTTTTACAAAGATACTTTAACTTTCTAATAATTAAACGCTGTTTAATATTGTCACATTACTACATATTTTAGAAAACTCTAAAAGGTACATTATCTCCTTAAAATTGTATATTCAAGCGTTTTAGATAATAATTTTTGTTAAATCATAAAATGGTTCTTTAACTATTTCAGCCTGAAAAATGTTTATATTTAGAGGAGTGCAATTCAAAAAGAGCAAGAAAAGAGAAATTATAATTGTTTAAGGATGTGCTGTTAAATATTGAACGTATTTTTTAAATGATTATAGAGTAATCTTTGCAAAATTTGATATACTTAATTTTTAAACTTAGTAGGCAAAATCAATTGATTCCTGCTTTCTTAATTTAATAAACAAAAATACTAATGATAAATAATCCTATTGATAGAAATGCAACATCTTTAAACCAACCATTTATAAAAATAGATGGTTACCGTCCATTGTATATCAGAAAATTTTTTTCGAAACAAATAAACATATTTCTTAATTTATTAAGCAAGCAAGATTTCTCAGATTAGTTTAAACTTGAAATAACTTTAATTTTATGATTTAACTGGGTAAATTATCAGTCGTGCACATTTTTTTTATAAAAAGTTCTAATTTGTAAGTTGCATTTCAATGAAACACCATTAATTTTTCAAATGCTGAAAATACGCTTAAAAACTCAATTTTAATGATTATAGCAAATAATTTCAAAAGTTGAAATTAGGGAAAAATCGTACTTTTAGTAGTTCTAAATTTGTAATGTGAATAAATTAAGAAAAGCGTAATTTTAGAAGTTTAAATTTTTTTATTTTACTAATACAAGTTTTTTCATTATTAGAACTAGATGTTCCTTAAAACAAATTATTGAATCATAAAAACGTCAATTCAAATCATCTAATTTACTTATTAATAATCACTTTCTACCTTTTGAAATTGCATCAATGAAACACATTATTTTTCAAATGCTGAAATCCCGTTAAAAACTCAAATTTTTAAGAATTACCAGAATAATTACAAATTGTTGATTGCATGAAATGCCAATTTCAAAAATGGGCCGAATAAAGAAGAGGAATTTATAATTGTTTAGGATTAAGACTCGAGGCGACCAGCGTTTTTAATAAAATTCAATATTTGTTTTGATATACCAAAATAGTTCATTAGTTGTGAAAACCTTGTTTTAATAAAAATATTTAACTTTCAAAATTTACGGAACTTTTATTAGTGTTACTATAAAATCAATTCTTACTTTCTAGCATTTATACGAGAAGTTCTAAAATTTCGTAAGGTGAAAATTTTATAAGAGAAGAAGTGTAATTGTTAGAAGTATAAACATATTTTTTATAATTAAAAAGACTACGATATTTCCGTATAATTTCTTAACATTCACTATGACATCTAATCTTGTGGTATAATCTAAAATTGAGTTGTTTCAACAGGTATTATCAAGCATTATTGTGATTTTAGGATATAATATTGCTTCATGATATACATAATTTTTTACAGACAAAAAAATATAAAAACAATATGCATAAAGCCATTTTATATTATATATTTTAATCCCTTATCCCATTTTATAAAGGACACTTTTAAAGGACAAATTGACAGTTTTTAATGAAATTTCAATAAGTTTTTATATGGAGTCATTTTCGTATTGCAAATTTTATTTACGTAATAACTTTTATAATAAATTTAACTTCGAAACTACATTTTCTTATTTTTCACATACGATTTAGAACTTAAAATATGATTTCTTCACTATATTTCCAACTTTTGAATTTTGGTTAATCTTAAAATATGTTTAACAAAGGATATTCTAACATTTTCTGTTTATGAACGCCAATTCCAAATGTTGGGCAAGGACTTGGGACCTAATGTGTTGACATAAATTCGAATCCTCTTTTTAATGCAAATTTACAATAGTAGTTTTATATACCAAAATAATGCGTCTTTAGGATTAATAAGGGTAAATTTTATATCATATGATACACATTTTGTAACTTCTTTTTGAAAACTTACGTTTTTTCTTAAATTTTCACAAATCATTACAAAATTCTAAACATTTTAAAAATTCTTCCTAAATTCAACATTTTTTGAAATTATTTTATGTAAATCTTTAAAATTGAAGGTTTTTTAACTGTTGATATTCAGACAATTTTGGAAAATATATATGAGTGTTCGGAATTGAAAAAAAATTGCCAGTTACAGTCAAAAAATAAAAAGTGTAAAGGTAGGAATGAGGTAGAGAGTTTTTAGTCAATTTATAAATTACTAACCCTTTCCTTTTTAATGAAAGAATTTCAAAATAATTATGGTTTTTTCTTAATCAGTTACTTTTCTAGTTGGGTCAGTAGAAAACATGATTGTTTTAATAAAAAATTTTAACTTCTAAATAATTACTTGTTTTTTGTCTTGATATATATTTTTCACATTTATCAGGAGCCCACATAAAATTCAGGAGTTCGTTGTCTCATTTCAACAATTATGAAATATTGTAAATTTAAAATTGAGCTTTAATGTTAACGAAAATATGATTCAGGCGGATTTTTTTGAAAAAAAAGTGTGCATGAAATGCATGTTCAAAAAGACATGAGAAAAGTGAAATATATATCTAAATTATAGTTTTTTTATGAAATTTGGCTGTCATTAATTGACGTTTTTTTTAAGAAAATCAATATAATAGTAAACGGTAAATTAAGGATATACCCAAATCAATTATCGTTTTTAGAAAAACCTATTTGAATATAAAACAAATTACTTATTAATAATATAACTCTCATAAATTACGCCTTTGTTGTTCTTATTTCATCATATCCAAGGCAATTGTTTTAGGAACTCTTAAAAAATAGTACGATTTTCCTGAAATTTCAACATCTGAAATTATTGCGGTTATCCATTACAAATTGTAAGTGTCTAAGTAACTTAAAGCAATTCGTTCAGGCATTTTTTAAAATAATTTTGAATCAATATTGTTGTACATTCGCTTAGAATGTATTTGCAAAAGCAAGAACGCAGAATGTAAATTAAATTACTTCAGATTATAATTTTTTAATAAAAGGTTCAATGTTTAGACACATTAGACGTAATTTTTTTTCAATGAAATTTTTATTTATTTTAAATTTAACCAAATAATTCAATTACTCATACAAAGGACCCTAGGTTAATAAAAAAAATTTCGACAAAATTTTTACTTTAAAAGAGTTCCTACGGCTTCTTTTCTTTAAAATTACATAAAATTTTTTATGAAAATACTCTTATAGGTGTGATACCATTAATATTTCTCTCATAAAAAAATTATTACAAAGATGCTTATTTGGTTAAGCTTAAAATTGAATCGTTTTGCCGTATTTGGTTAAGTTAGGTCCATGCATTTTTGAAATTTAATATATTAATGTGCTTTATCATTTTGAAAGGCTGAGTCCCAAACGACCGTTTGAACAAAGAAAACTTTGTTAGAATAGGATGTTAAAAGGTGTGTCTTAAAATTGGTGGAACGTGTGTTAATATTGAAATGTCTAAAATGATTATTAAGATTACTATTTTATTAGTGACCACAAAAGATGATTCCCTACGAGTTAAAGGTGGAAAAACCAAAAGAACGTCATTTAAGATCGCCTTTTAAGAGTTGAGAACAAATTAATAAAATATCTCTTTATTCTGACAATTTTTTGTAAATATGCATTTCAAATCTTCCGAAAAAACAACAATCGTCATTTGTTTTTTCTTCCGAAAATATGCTTCACTGAAGATTAATACCTTTAAAAACTCAAGATTTTTTATGATTTCAGTTTACCAAAATAATATCAAATGGTTGCAGTGAAATTCTTTAAATGGATATCTTTAAGATATTTTAATATTTATTATAGACTAAGAGTTTTTCTAAATATTTTGATATTGAGTCGCTCTTAGTATCGTCTGAATATTAGATCTCACGAGAGAATAGAGGAGCTTTTTTTAGCTAAACTCTAATTTCTATAATGTGCGCCTGTAAAGATCTCTTTTATTACTATAAAAAATACAGGATTAATATATCTCAATGTTAAACACATAATGATAGTCTTATTTACACTCAATTTAACGATATTACTACTTGAATTTCCATTATAACACATACACGAATCACAATTATATATCACAATAAAAAACATATCAATTTATAGATAAAGATTCTAACATATTAACTTAGCCTCTCTTTGACGAACCAAATGACCATTAACAAATGTATATACTATATTATGTTTATACCTCTGAAATAGCGAACTGAAAGTATATATTAGCGCGTCCTATAACACTCCATATATCTGCGAGATAGACATAAGTATATATCTTAAAATTTCATAAATAGTTTATTTACATGTGTAAAACTGAATGAAATGAGATAGTAGTTATTATATTTTTTTCTGGTGCGAGTTACAAAAATACAGTCACGTTTACCCGTGACGCATTCATACTTCTACCTCGATCGCTGCGCTCTAAAAAATATTAATATACGAGGAGACTATAAATATAGCGTTTAAATTTTGTGGTAATCACAGTTTATAATATGAATTAATTTATAATTGGTATATTCACAATTTGATAATAAAGCAACAAAATATAATCTTATGTTAGTAATACTATGGTTATAGAACAAGACAAATAACACATGGGAAAGATAGATTATTAATGGAACAGCATGTTATTGTTGTTAGTGAGGTGATGAGTGTGAGTACCCTTATAATAATGCTTGAACTTCTATATTTTATAATGAATAAATATATATAGTCAAATATATTTTGAGTATTTAAATTTATAATATATTTAGTATACTAATATATATATTATTATCTTATTGATAGAAAAATAAATATTTAAGATAATAAAAAAATACCTATTATATCACTATATATATATTTATTCCTAATTTCAATATATAGTATATATATAATACTAAATAAATTTTATTAAAATAATTGCAATATATATTGATTATAATATAATTTATGATGTTAATTTATCGAAAATTATAAGGTTAGCTGAACTATCTCGTAAGTCTAAGGCATCGTTCTCGAAATAATATACATATTTATTTAAATCAACTTGTCTAATGTGATTAAATGCTTATTATTAATGGCAAATACTAAGAGAGTGTTTATTATATTACATGGTTATGTATAGTTGCAATCTATGAAATAATTACAATAACTTTCACTAGTTACTGTTTACATATTAGTTGTTGTATAAATAGTCGTTAACATTATTGAATACAACTGATTCTTTATTGCAAATTCTGATATTAAATATAGTATGTGCGAAAAAAAAAGAAAATAAATCCTTAAAGTTTATCAAGCTTTTACATTGTTTCTAATAGATGCTATAAAATCTCTATGTGTCGCTGTATTTTTAATATGAATAAATTTATTCATTTTCCAGATAAAGACAAATTTGTTTGTTTTTTTTTTAAATCCCTAATATAATAGATTGTCATTTATGTGATCATTAGTAATTTGAATAATTATTTTGAATGCATTATAAATAATATTAATTCCTCATAACTCTGTTCAACAGTCATAATTAATATAATACTGTATCTTACCCTAACAATCTCTTGACCAAATATGTGGGTGCTAATGTGTAAGTGGTTGTTAAGAATTAAAACTCATGGTATCTATATATATGCCACTATAAAAATTATACTACTCGTTTTGAAAAATTATACAGCTGGGAGCTGTTAATAAAGGTCATGTTTTAAAAGAACGAATTACTGTAGCTTTACTTTGTATTACTCTCATACTTTTAGAGAAATAATTTTTTTCCTAAATCCCACGAAAAATTAATAAAATTTTGTGTCACGAGACACTTTTACGTAAGCGTATTAATTACATGTGCTCTCCTTGTCATAATATATACTTCGGTTATTTTTGTTATCACTTGTACACTATTTTTTCCTATAAAAAATGATTACAACATTTGGTGAAATTATTGTTGGTAATACTGTCGTGTCTGAAGAGAAACAGAAGTTTCATATGTAATGGGTAGGGAATCTGTTAAGAGAGTTGATAAAGATTTTTTTTTTTTGGTGTATTCTCCTGAAGTTTGCACAATACCTATTATTATACGTGAAATTTATATAAAAATAAGAAAAAAAAGAATGTATATTTACATACGTTTTATGAACCGGGATATATTATATGCAAATATGCGAAATATGAAGGAATATTATTAAGTTTGGGTAATCATATAGAGCTATTATAGGCCAAGTTGCAATTAGGCCCTAACTTTGGTTTACGTTGAGATTCGCATTTCTAATATTGAATATTGAGAGATTAATAATTATGGAAATGATTTTGATATATTAGGCGCAATATCTCACAGCTTTCTCTATATGACTCTGCAACCATTAGTTGAATCACTGTAAGATCCACTCAATTGAACTATCTTAACCGTCCTGTGAAAATGATAATATCGAAAGAGATTTTCTTATGATCATAACTAGTAAATAATACCCTAAATATTATCATTTTTTAAGGACATTCTAAAACACATTAACATTAATAGAAATTATTTCAATCATGCCAATTAACAATTAAAGCATCTGATCTTTTCTCCATATCGAGATAGGAATATATTAGCTCTATGTGTATATTAAGGCAGAATATGTGTAAAATCCATTCTTAATAAATATATTACTTTACTTATCTTAATATATTAGGTGAAAACATAGACTTCATTGTATTTTGGATTACTTCGTATAGTTCATTGAAACATGAGTCTCTCAAATCTATAACTAATACTACTGGTCTCTCATGCTCGAAGACGGTTTACCTGAGATTAAAAATATAGTCATAAATCTGTGTTTGAGAAATTGTAGGAAAAATGCGTACTGTTTATCGGTAGCATAATCAATAAATGCCTTATATTAACGTATCTCAGCTATAGAAATAAATTAAAAAGCGTAATATTAATAAAATTTTTAAAAAACTATGTTTTTTTTACAATTATGAGCATGCAGGGTATTGTTCACATATATGGAAACTGGACAAATCTATATGATTTCTCTTTAATACAACTACGAGATAGAGTGATTTGTTTGATACAAAAACAAATCTAATCAATACTATTGTCATATTAAGTTATACAGTTTATATTTAAAAGAATCTATCATGAAAAAACTATTTGCCTCCAATGAATATAACATAAACATTTTCCTTATTCGTGCGGTATCCTATATATAGAATATAGTGTATTTGATACCTATGAAATAAGTACATACATTATAGTTTTTACAAAGATCAGCTGAAAATCATATGAATAACCTTTAGAGACAATCTCCACAAAAAGATTATATTTGATATACCTAGAGGAACATATATAATGAGGTTAAAATTGGTTATTAAGGTGTATGATTTTAATCATAAATACCTGCGATGTACTCTAAAGTATTTATGCTTAATATTGGTTTCTTGAATCCAAAAAACATTAATGTTGGAAACTCAATACTAGCAGAGAATTAATGCAACGACGGACTGACAAACTGTCTGTTATTACAAGTAATACTAAAATGTAAAAGCTTGAACAAAGGTCAGAAATGTACATACATTGATACTATAACGATAATTTCCGTAATCAGCAAGGCAAGAGATGACTTATAAATAAGAAGTCATCAATAATACATAGAACCTCTTCCAGATTAGTAAAATAAAAGACTAGTGTCTTGTATATCTATTTTAACCTAAATTGTTTAAAATTAAAATGATGCTTTATTCCAATTTTTATATTTTAAGTGTGGATCGCAGAAACACTAATGGGCAGATATCTGAAATACGTCAGTATCATGTATTGTACCCTACACTATATAGATACATTGGGCCAAGCCTGCAATACAAAAAACCAGAGACCCAAACAATTTCTGAACAGCGCGTCACTCTGTATAGAACTAGGTATGTGTTGTTGTATTCTTAGTTCTATAGAGGAGAGCAAACATTTCAGGCTTTAATGAATCTAATTATTCTTATTTTTCCCACTATTAGATCCTTGAAATTAAGGTTTGCCTCTCAGGATGAATAAGCGATAATAGCTTAGGACTGAAACGTCAGCTAGAGAGGATAAGTGTTGCTTTCCGAATACCTGCAAGATTTTAAAAAATATATTACCATATAAAAAAATAATTTTAAAATGGTTTGATCCCAAACCATACTAGACATTCGATACAGGTTTGGTCTACTGGTAAAAACCACTACTGCATTACATCCTCAATATGAATAGTAACGGTATCAAAGTTGTCAATTGATCTTTCAACTGCAAATGGTGGTCACGCCCATTTGAAGCTCATTGGCCTATTCCCTCCTTTTGGTTTTAAGGAAAATTTCACCTATTTTCGTAGTAATAGTAATTAAAAATAAAAATAATAATGAATTATAATTACAATATATAATAATAATAATAATTCATAGCAAAGAAAAACTTAAACCGATCATATGTTTAATCAAGCACTGAGTAACAACAACCCTTACAACCATTTCCTATACGACCCACAGAAGATGAATAAAGCCACGTCAAGCGATTACATAGCTCTGTAGACTCTTATAAGATATATAAACCAATAAAGTTTCACGGGCTACGCTCTATGTAAATCATAGGCATTCACGCAATTCCCGCTAAACCAGTGTGAATCTCCAATCTCGCGCTTCTACCCTGAGGGGCACCACCGGTACCCGATACCCAATGAACGTACCCTCTACTGTAACCAAAGACCAGAGTCGAGACTATAAGTACCGAGAAATCTTGCCCACCTCTTTATCTAGCCTTTTCTCAATATGACTCACGCATTTCACCTTACTTGATACCAAAATCTTCTGCAGGGAATGAAAAAAATATTTTAAGTGGTTACGTCTTAAAGCGAACGTGACAGCATCGAATTCAGTATAAAAATTCTAATTAATTTATAAGTCCATACTATTAGTTTACCGCATCTATGAAAAGAAAACATACAGTTATGAATATCATTCGCATGTGTATAACTAAGAAATAAACCGCTATATAGCTGCATAAAACCATTATATTGATATCGATTTTTTCGTGTTAGTCTTAACCGATATAACTTAGTATGATAGTATTTCATAAATTAGCAATAAATTTACTACTTAACTGTGTGCATTCATTTTTTTTTTTTTGGACAAAACTTTATTTTGTTGGGAAAGATTTTGCTTTAATACTCACCGAATTTACAATGTGTAAGTAATCGGTTAGAATATTTATGATAGGACAAATATTCATAAAAAATACCTGAGGAATAGTAGATTAATATGAAAGGGGGCAGTTGTAATGTTAACGAAAATTATGATGAAATGATTTAACATAATGCGAAATATCCGGGTCCTCGGGGCTGATTATCCATACTATGACGAAATTATGATAATGAATTATCAACCACAAATAAACTCATAATATTTATTTTAAGTTCTTTCATAGCCTTAATTGTGAATGACTTATAAAGCTGTAATTGGTGACTCATAGCTGATGGCATAGGGGCATTTAAAAAGCTGTAGTGATTACTGGTTCACTCACCATGAAAATTCTTCTCCATTCATTCATAGTCCAGCCGTCTATTTATTTCTTCGATTCTTCTTGATGAATAAGTATAATAATTCAGTCGTTACCGGAAAAAAGGCACCACCTCTTAACTGTCAAATTATCATGTTATTACCAACTTACCATACCCATAAAATCAATGAGATTTCTTTTTACATTTGTTCTATTAAACATAAATCCATTCTTTTTATTTTTATGCATTCTCTTTGATTATGAAAATTTAAAATAAAAAAAAGCTCAAAAGTTTGTTTGTATTGTAAATAATGAAACAAAAAAAACGTAATTAGTTTCGCCCATACTTAAGCCATGAATAGGTTAATGACATTGTTGACAAATTCTCTTTAACAAGCAAACTTACGGATGGGAGGTCACCCATACCAATAAGCGCGAGGTTCCGCTTGCATATGGTCGTCTAGAAGGATTCCCACCGCTTGGCTTCTCGGGATTGTTATACTGTTATAATGAGATCGAAAATAGAATAGATTAGCCATTAACTATTTTAATATATAATAGTATAAATAACTAGTATAATAGTAATGTTATATCTGGGAATTATCTGCTTTTTTTTATATATTATATAAATATACTTATATTATAATATTAAACTTGTCTCAATTATAATTGTTATACTTTTCTATATTATTGGTACTATATATATTTATATAATTTTTCTCGAATAAAGACTGATCTTTCTATAATTTATATATAAGTAATGTTGGAAAGATAGAATTAAATAAGTATTTGAAGAAATATGTATGGAATTAGTGTTTTTTAAATATATACTTAAAGAATATTGTAATGGTAATATAATAAAAACAAATATTGATATATCTCGCCTAGGGATTGTGAATTTTAGACCACCTAAAACTATTAATATTCACTTTTCATGCTTTTTGAAATTGCATTTCAATGAACACATATGTATTTTTTCAATAAATGCTGATCAAAGAAGGGGTATTATATATTTAATAAATATTACAATATTTAAGATTATATACGTCCATAATATAAATTTTAATAATGTTAGACAATTTAGGCTAAAATTCTACTATTATTAAGTAGTTTCAATAAATTATTATGATAATGTGAAAATTTGAATGAAAATATACTAATCTAATTAGAGATGAGTAAAGATTAAAGATTATTTAATTAAGAGGAGTTAGGCCTAAGGCGGGGCAAGGACAGCTGCATCGAAGCAATGCTCTGTAAAATATTTGTACTATAAACTAACACACACATCATACCTACATTGTAATTATTCTCATGTCAGATTTTTTCGTCTCTTTGGAGCATAAATCATTATTATAAACAATTTATATTTATAAATATCTCTCTCTCTGCTTATTTAAATTGCATTTCAATGAAAGCCATTATTTTTTCAATTGATGCACTGATTAAACAAAAAAAATTAAAATACCAGATTAAATAAAAAAACTCTAAAAATAGATGTGAGGAGACTAAATCAAATTTAAACTTTTTAGCTAGAAATGTACAAAGAATATTGATTCTCCAATACTTGAATTATCAGCACGTAAGAAATTACGACGAACACTTTAAGTAGACTAGTCCTAAAGATGAGGGCGCGGAATGGGACTATCCTGTGCGAAACTTAGTATTAAAGGGTGAAAACACAACACTCTCGCTCCTCATTAAGAATTTTTTTTAGAAACGTTTAGACCTGTTATCCTCAATAATTCTTGTCAGAAGGACAGTTTTAGTCAAGCAATTTCTATCATTGTAAGATTCTCTAAGGCTCAAGTATCAAAGAACACAGAGACTTTTTTAACATCTCTCAATTCTCAGGAAAACGTCAATTTTAAGACATCCGTGAACAACAATTGTAACTAAAACAGTATCTTCTTGTATTTCTGACACTTTTTTGCATAATTGCCACATATTCACTGAAACACTACACTCATTTTTCAAATCGCTGAAAATTAGCCACTCAAACATCAATCTCCTTCATGATTTAGAGCCAATAATAATGTCCTACATGATGAAATTTAGGAAAATCGTACTTAAGTTTCTAAAATTTCACACCACATACAGTAGAAAATAAATGTGTGGTACGGCTATAGAAAGAAAAATATTGAAAGTTTCATTAAAAAGACGGCAGAGATTGCTTTCATAATGACACGCGATTAATATTCTTTAATTAATAAGGTATTTTCTGCTTATTTCTGAAACTTTTATTGTGACATATTCATATTATAACCGAATAGAAACAACGAAGGTGCGTCTATGTATTTTTCAAATAGCTGGAGATCTGCGTGCGGCCTAATTAATGACACGAGTCTGAAAACTACAAATTGTTAAAAGCATTAAACAATAGAATTAAATATCAGAAGAGCCTACGTCTTGCTACTAAATCTCTACGGCTGTGTAAATGAATAGTCTCGTTACTTTGTCTCAAAGTTCTAAATGTCGTAATGTTATGAAAATTAATAACGTACACAAATCCTACTCGCTAAGTCTATCAAGAGAATTACTCTACTTGTGCGTAACCTCGTGCGTTAAATTGAAGGACAAGCGGTGGTATTCAATTCTTAGTACAGCTAGCAAAATAAGTTTAATAAAGCTTTGTGATTGAGATACAGGATGATTATGCCATTTCAAGCCTATGAATGGAGCATAATTGAATTTGTTTGTTGGAAGTGATACATTTATGGCAGATCATAATATATATGTAGAAATGTCTTCATGTAAGACGATCGATATCGATCTATTTTCTAATTGACAACACTATAGTATAAAAGACTCATTTGTACAAAAGTGTAGCTTTTCTATGTGTCGAGTTTGTCTGTGAAATAACAATATATACATGCAGTGTGGTGGTTGTTTCAAAATACAATAGTAAAATGTTGTGATGCATATAAATAACGTTAAATCAAAGTTTATGCGTATTTTAACGCGTTTTTGATTTCAAATAGTTGTATAACTTTTAGGAATTGAAAGTCAGTAACTCAATACTCTCTGTTAATTTGGATTTCCTCGAAACCATAACAGCTTTCCTCAAATGTTACTTGTGAGGTAAGTAATATAAATGATAAATGTGAGGCGCCAACTGTTAATATGCTTTATGTGTGATAAGAAAAATATGCAATTATTTTTTCAATCAATTTTAAAGAGCAAATTTAAAAAAAAATATTGTTCTATTGATATATATCTTATCCTCTTTTTAGTTCTTATTGATATAATAATAATTCTGATATTTATGTAAAAACCGTTTCAACCTCTTATTTATAAGAGCACACCTTTAAGATTAGCGTAGTTAATAGTATATTATTTATAATTGTTTATTATTTTTTTTGCTTTCTGAAATTAGCAATTCAATAAAATATACAAATATTTTATACAAATGCACAAGTAAATTATAACCTATATCGGATTTAAAAAGCATGCACTTAAATATTTATAAAATATTGTACTTGCGAAAATAAATGTAATAAAATGTGACAATATTATTTAAGGGGAGTGAGATAATAGAAAGTCTGTGAACTTTAAATAGGACATAGAACAACGTAAGTCTAATTAAATTATTGCATGCATAGAAAAAACACTAAGATTAATCATATAGAAAGAGAAGAACACGTGATTTCAGTGGCAAGTGAAGATGAGCTAAAATATGTTTTTATATCTAAAAAAAATAAGCAGAAATTATGCATGAACTATATTTTGATATAATTATAAATTGGTAAGGAGGGTACAGGACCAGATGCATCTAAAATATTAGAAATATATTCTTACAATGTTTAGAAAAAACGATACTAAGTATTATAAGGACACATAAAAGACTATTTAACTACTGTTATTCTACTAATTTGCTTGTCTGTTAGATATAAGATGAGAATATTGTGTTTATATATACAGAAAATACTCGAGAAAATCAAAATATTATTAACTTTGCACTCTGTTTTAATTTGACTAGAGAAGAATACTCGTTAAAATACTGAAGTTTTTAGATATAGACCAAATAATTATCATTAGATGTTGATATAAATAGTTTGAAAAAATCTTGAACTAATTAATTCTCAATACCCGAAGTTCCCAATTTTCCCATTGCACATGTGATTTAGATACTCATTGTTTTCGATATTTTGAGAAGTTATAAGTGAAAGATTTTTTATTAAAACATGGAATGTTTCGCATAACTAATGATGAAATATTTTGTAGTATAAAATATAACAAATTATTGTGTATATTTATACTAAATACTAAAATATAAACATGTGTAATGAAAAAACTTGAAGAACTCCTTAACACCTTAATTAAATTTCTCTTTTTCTGCTTTTTTGAAATTGCAATGTCTCTCATTATGCGCAAACACTATTTAATATATCTTTTAAAATTTTGCTGCAAGGACTTAACCTCAATTTTTTATTAATCAACAACTTTCTCTCATATTATTTTAAGTGCGCGAGTGTGTGAGAACAATTTATAACATAACAAAATTATTTTATCAATAATTGATATGAAGAATTTAGAGAGAACAATCGTACAATTTAATGAGATCTTAAAATACATATATGTTAATCACGATGCAATACTTGATATATTTATACGGAATGGAGTAGAAAACGCGCCCTAAAACTTTTCCAAGTAAGTGTTTTTATTGAAACATTCAATTTTTTTGGGGTCTAGTTAAAAAACAGGTATATTCTAACACTAAATGAATATATTTGGTTATATTAAAACTAATATTTGAATAGATAATATTTCATAAAAAAACGTCGAATTTATAGAATCATACTAATAACAAATTAATAATAAGTTATCTTCTTTTGTCTGTGACTTTTTAGATAATTAGCATATTACAAATGAAATTACTATATAATTAATTTATTACATATAAATAGCATGAATATATATATAATACACGTTAAAATACTTCTCAATTTTAAGATTTCATAAATAATTTCAAATGTTTGTAAAATTTAGGTGATTAAAAATCGTACTTATTTAATTGATGATTTAACTGTTAAGATTATGTGAAAAATTAAGAAAAAGTGTAACTATTATAATATTTGTATATTTTAGAAGTTAAATTTTTTATTAAAACAGGTTGTTTCACAACTAATGAAATATTTGGTATATAAAAACAAATATTGAAATTTCATTAAAAAACGTCAATTTAAGACACCTAAAACTATTTGAACGGGCAACATTCAATATCTCTTTTTCTTAAGGACTTTCTCTCGGAATTGTTAATTTCGGGACCTCAATTAAGCAACAATATCAGGTGTATCGGCTTTGCTCAACTAGTATCTGGGCTGAAAATACCCTTAAAAACTCAATTTTAAGATTTACCAAATAATTTCAAATGTTGAAATTTAGGAAAAATCGTACTTTTAAGAGTTCTAAATTTGTAATGTGAAAATTTAAGAAAAAGCGTAATTTTAGAAGTTAAAATTTTTTATTAACAGGTTTTCACAACTAATGAAATATTTGGTACTAAAAAACAAATATCGAAAGTTTATTAAAAAACGTCAATTTTAAGACACCTAAAACAAGTTAATAAATTCTCTTTCTGCTTGTTTGAAATTGCATTTCAATGAAACACATTAATTTTTCAAATGCTGAAAATACCGTTAAAAACTCAATTTTAAGATTTACCAAATAATTTCAAATGTTGAAATTTAGGAAAAATCGTACTTTTAAGAGTTCTAAATTTGTAATGTGAAAATTTAAGAAAAAGCGTAATTTTTAGAAGTTAAAAATTTTTATTAAAACAGGTTTTTCACAACTAATGTTTAAATATTGATATATAAAAACAAATATTGAAATTTTCATTAAAAAAAAAGGTCAATTTGAGACACCTAAACTATTAATAAATGTCTCTTTCTGCTTTTGAAATTGGCTTTCAATGAAACACATTATTTTTTCAAATTGGCTGAAATACCGATTCGGGTTCAATTTATGAATTTACCAAATAATTTCAAATGTTGAAATTTAGGAAAAATCGTACTTTTAAGAGTTCTAAATTTGTAATGTGAAAATTTAAGAAAAAGCGTAATTTTAGAAGTTAAAATTTTTTTACTTATAACCAGGGTTTCACAACTAATGAATATTGGTATATAAAAACAATATTGAGAATTTCATTAAAAAACGTCATTTAAGACACCTAAACTATTAATTAATTTGCTATTATGCTCTTGAAAATAGTCAAATGTTTTGGTAAACATTTATTTTTTCATAACGACTTCAAATATTTTTCTAAAAGACCGAAATAAAAAAATAATTACAGTTTTCAAATGTTGAAATTTAGGAAAAATCGTACTTTTAAGAGTTCTAAATTTGTAATGTGAAAATTTAAGAAAAAGCGTAATTTTAGAAGTTAAAATTTTTTATTAAAACAGGTTTTCACAACTAATGAAATATTTGGTATATAAAAACAAATATGAATTATTAAAAAACGTCAATTTAAGACACCTAAAACTATTAATAAATTCACTTTTCTGCTTTTTGAAATTGCATTTCAATGAAACACATTTTTTTTCAAATGCTGAAAATACCGTTAAAAACTCAATTTTAAGATTTACCAAATAATTTCAAATGTTGAAATTTAGGAAAAATCGTACTTTTAAGAGTTCTAAATTTGTAATGTGAAAATTTAAGAAAAAGCGTAATTTTTTCAAATGCTGAAAATCCTTTATTAAAACAGGTTTTCACAACTAATGAAATATTTGGTATATAAAAACAAATATTGAAATTTCATTAAAAAACGTCATTTTAAGACACCTAAAACAATTAATAAATTCTCTTTTCTGCTTTTTGAAATTGCATTTCAATGAAACACATTCTTTTTTCAAATGCTGAAAATACCGTTAAAAACTCAATTTTAAGATTTTACCAAATAATTTCAAATGTTGAAATTTAGGAAAAATCGTACTTTTAAGAGTTCTAAATTTGTAATGTGAAAATTTAAGAAAAAGCGTAATTTTAGAAGTTAAATTTTTATTAAAACAGGTTTTCACAACTAATGAAATATTTGGTATAATAAAAACAAATATTGAAATTTCATTAAAAAACGTCAATTTAAGACACCTAAAAATATAATAAATTCTCTTTTCTGCTTTTTGAAAATGCATTTCAATGAAACACATTGAAATTTTTCTCCAAATGCTGAAAATACCAATCCACACTCAATTTTAGATTAACCAATATTTCAAATGTTGAAATTTAGGAAAAATCGTACTTTTAAGAGTTCTAAATTCGTAATGTATATAAAAACAAATATTGAAATTTCATTAAAAAACGTCAATTTAAGACACCTAAACAATTAATAAATTCTCTTTTCTGCTTTTTGAAATTGCATTTCAATGAAACACATTAATTTTTCAAATGCTGAAAATACCGTTAAAAACTCAATTTTAAGATTTACCAAATAATTTCAAATGTTGAAATTTAGGAAAAATCGTACTTTTAAGAGTTCTAAATTTGTAATGTGAAAATTTAAGAAAAAGCGTACTTTTAAGAGTTCTAAATTTGTAATGTGAAAATTTAAGAAAAAGCGTAATTTTAGAAGTTAAATTTTTTTATTAAAACAGGTTTTCACAACTAATGAAATATTTGGTTAATAAAAACAAATATTGAAATTTCATTAAAAAACGTCAATTTAAGACACCTAAAACTATTAATAAATTCTCTGTTCTGCTTTTTCAAAAAGGCAGAAAATGAACACATTATTTTTAAAATGCTGAAAATACCGTTTAAAAACTCAATTTTAAGTTAAGATTGAATTATTTCAAATTTTGAAAGATTAGGAAAAATCATACTTTTAAGAGTTCTAAATTTGTAATGTGTTGAAAATTTAAGAAAAAGCGATAATTTTGGCACCAAAATTTTTGTATTAAAATAGGTTTTTCAAAAAATAATGATATAATTTTTTATTAAAAACAAATATTAAAAATTTCAATTAAAAAACTACAATTTAAACATGTAAAAACTATTAAATTAAATTTAATAAATTAAGTTTATTTGCTTTTGAATAGCATTTCAAGAACACATGTATTTGTCAAATGCTAAAATTACCGTTATTAAAAAACTTCAATTTTAGAATTAAGAAACTTTTCAAATGTTGAAATTAGGAAAAATCGTACTTCTTAGAGAGTTCTAAATTTGTATGTGAAAATTTAAGAAAAAGCGTAATTTTATTAAGATTTAAAATTTTTTATTAAAATAGGTTTTCAAAACTAATGAATATTTGGTATAAAAAACAAATATTGAAATTTCAATTAAAAACGTAAATTAGACACCTAAAACTATTAATAAATTCACTTTTCTGCTTTTTGAAATTGCATTTCAATGAAACACATTATTTTTTCAAATGCTGAAAATACCGTTAAAAACTCAATTTTAAGATTTACCAAATAATTTTAAATGTTGAAATTTAGGAAAAATCGTACTTTTAAGAGTTCTAAATTTGTAATGTGAAATTAAAGAAAAACCCGTAATTTAGAATTTAAAAACATTCTCGAACCCCGAATATTGAGCCTTTATAAACAATAAATTTACGTCAACTAAGAAAGTTATTTCAAGTTAAATTGAAATTTTAGAACTGATTTCCAAAAAAGATAAAAGAATATAGACAAATTTTGCAGCCAATATGGAGAAAATCTTTTTCATTTGTCCAGATTCTATAAGGCCTTTGACATTTTTCAATATTCTAAAAAATAAATTCATTAGCGATACGGGATAATGGACCAAACATGGTAGCTAGTATAAGGGAGAGTGCTTGCTATCAATTTCATGTTTTAATCCCATGAGGAATTATGACTTAACGCTTCAATAGGTCTCAAAAGGTCTCGTAAGGATATTTTAATTACTTGCAGAAGCATATCTCTCATTTTCACCATTAGCAACGGCAGCTGCAAAGCTTAAAACTTTACAGTGCAGCTGAATATCAAACAGCATAAATTAATTCAAGACGTTTCTACACGCTGGAATCAGAACTTATGATATGCTTAAAAGATCGTTTGAACAAAAAGTTCCCTGAATGCCTATCGCTGATGTTGAATGAATAGAAAGATGTTGAACTGATTTTCAGTGGCCAAAATTATTCCATTTACTGAGCCCTCTGACAACATCACTAAACAAAGCATTAAAACGTGAGAAGTAACAGTCGCCCAATGATCCCTGCCATTTTAGCAATAAATCTATTTTTTAAAAAAGCAATTAAAAGAAAAGCTTCAGTGGAATAATTACACTCGTTGAAGAGCTTAAGAAATCAGTAGAAAAAAGACTTCCTAGTTTCTATGTGATAAATCTGTGTGTGTAGCTACTTTCTTAGATCTACGATTCAAGCTAATTTTTCAAAAATGATGCAGATTGAATTAGTAAAAAATATGGTCGTTGAGGGCATGGAAAGAAATGCATGAACAATTTAGCTTCCTGACCTTCGCATGAAGATGATTGGCTAAGGGAAAGTGAAGCTGAAGCGTTCCATTTCACTTCTTTAATGGATTGTTTTTAAGGAAATCTGGGGTCAAAATCGTCAGACAGAAAAGAAAGTGAGAGTGAAAAAAGAAAGTCCCATTCGTCTGACGATGATTATTTACATAAAAGTAAAAGGTACATAACGGAAGTACATAAGAAAGTAAACAAAGTATATAGTTTGCCTACTGTTGACAGTAAAGACAATGATATCCTTTCAATTGGTGAAAAACACTGGAAATAGTTTATGAAATTTGAAAAACTAGCAATAAAATACCTATTTAAGTTCCACCGTCAACAGTCGAAAGTGAAAGAATATTAGAACAGGAAGAAAAAATTATGAAGCCACAAGAAATAGGTTATCGCCTGAAAATGGAGAACTGCTAATGTTCTGTCATTTAAACCTTAGAGCTTATTCAAATGAAGTTTTAGTTTATATCTTTAACTACGAAACTTTCAATTTTCATTTAATTTTTTTTATATGTAATGTTTTGTATAGGAAGAAATAGTTATTTATTTTGTTTATTTACTTTGTATATAACATGGTAAACATGAAAATTCTTGGACGGTTTTCGCAATTGATTATTGAGTGGCTGATTCCAGAAAATATGTAATCGGTTTTTGCATATCACCTCGCATTTGTGAGATATTGTTTGTAACACAGATTTGTAAAATTTTATGATTTATTACCTTTTTCAAGAGGT
This sequence comes from Trachelipus rathkii, assembly GCA_015478945.1. NCBI lineage: Eukaryota > Metazoa > Arthropoda > Malacostraca > Isopoda > Trachelipodidae > Trachelipus > Trachelipus rathkii. The sequence continues at coordinate 6,837 of JABUQX010093228.1, read as the reverse complement.
GTCTATCACAATTATTGCGATATATATTAATATATATATATATTATATATATATATATATAATATATATATTTTATAATATATATATATATTATATTATATTAATATATATCATATATAGTTATATATATATATATTATAGATATATAATATATATATATATGGATATATGAAGGGAGAAAGCAAATCGCAATGATATGATACATGTCTTGATAAAATATATGCTTTTATATATAATACAACTATGAAATAAAGAGTAATATGGGACAACAATGATGTAATAAGGAATGGGTTTAGCTAATGTAAACATACCTACGATGGTCAGTAACTTTCTCTTCGTAGACGATCTTCAATGGCATAGCGTCTGGAATATCCTTCACAACTCAACATAGTCGGCCATTATATGATATCCACTGCACTGGTAACGTCCTCATTGAACTAGATCTTGATGAAGCGTTCACCCTGCTCATCACTTAACATCGCCTAGGTTATCCGGAAATTTGTTTCTTAGGAGAGAATGTAAGTAGTGCAAACTTTATACTATTCTACATCCAAGGAGAATGAAACTGCTAGCAGTTCCCGTACAATGTTAGTAGTCTCGGCTTCCTGTTCCCCAGAAAATTCTGTGCGACATCTGAAAAAGCATTCCACGCTCTTGCCTCTAACAGTCATTGCTGTAGCAAAAGGCCGCTCGACGGAGAGAGTGTCCGTATTTGTGGACCATCAAATATCCCAGCTTTTTTCTCCGTCACTCAGACCAGGAAACGTTGAGCATTATATAGCGAAGCATTCACCATCATGGTCAGGGCCTTCACAAATTGTTCATCAAACCAAGGTTTTAATGTGTAGTGGAGTTTAAGATTAAGGTTTTCTCTCTGACAAGTGGTTCACGTACGGATGTTCCTTCACCTGGCGTCAAGTTCTTGGTGCCATTCTATTTTGGTCCAGTGATCCTTTGCCTCCCGGCGTCCCAATAGCACAGGAAGCAGCGGATATTTGGTGAAACCTGCTATCTGACCGAGCAAAATGATTACCATTTTGAGGTCGACGCATATTTACCTACTCCTGATATTTTAGCCTCTCCAAACTGTCTTGAATTTTGCATACTCCTCTTTCCGTACCGAGTACCCTACTGGAACGAAGCATACCTGTTGCGTTGTGTGACAACACACACTTTAAACTGCTCTTGAAGTGTCAATAAACAGTCACCAGTCACCTGCACGTATGCTGGGAGTTCAATAGCGAGTAGTAGCCTGCAAACTCACTGCAATACTCAAAGTTAGTTATCATCTGACTGGAAGAAACCTTCGCCAGCTCTGACTTCTCTGACGATAAAATGTTACTCTTGTGCCATGGTCAGTCCAGTAGTCATTTTTCATGCACTCGAAGCCAACAGCTCAGGACACTTCGGCAAATACAAACTCTCATACAGACGTTTCAGTGTCACCCTGGAGGGTGAACAATGACGGACCAACCGACTGTATTTCAGATGGATGATAACATTCATCCAGGTCATTTGGCATCCTACATGTAGAACGTACTAAGTACCACATACTTCCCGAATATCGCGCAGTAAACTTGCTGCTACTGTAGATATATGCGGAAGGTAACGTCTATACAGCCTAAGTAGTGCGCACATGAATTTTGTCATTCCCTAGGGAATATGCAAAAATAGGGATCCATGATTGCACGAAAACGGGATGTGATACAGTAAATCCGAGAATATATATGGAATCAGCACCTCCGAATTACTATATATCTGCTACAAAAGTCCAGCCAAGAAAAATTTCACCTTTTTTGATGACCAGTGTAAGTTTTCTTTTATTTCCTAAATGGAT
>JABUQX010093227.1:0-26632 GCA_015478945.1 Trachelipus rathkii | reverse complement strand
ATATTTAATATATATATATATATATATATATATATATATAATATATATTATACTTTATTATATATGTATTTATATATATATATATATTTATATAAATATATATTATATATATATATATTATTTATATATATATTATATATATTATACATATATATATTATTATAATGGAAAGGAAGGATGAAGAAGTAATTATATATATATTTTTGATTGGTAATAGATAGTAGTTCACTTGAAAGAAGAAATCAAAAGTCTTGTCATTTCACGAGTAATAATATATATATCATATAATATTATTAATATATTATATATATATTATATAATATTATATATTATATAGTATATTTATATATATATATAATCTCTCATATAGTATATATATAATAATATTATATCATATATATAATATATATATATATATATATATATATATTATTTATATATATATACTTAATATATTATTATATATATATATATTATATATTATATATATATATAATTTATAATATATATAATATATATATATATATATATATATATAATATATATATATATATATAGTATATATTGTATATATATTATAAATATATATTATATATATATATATAGATATTATATAATATATATATATATATTATATATTATATAGTATATATATATATTAAATATTATAATATAATAATATAACTCATAAAAATTAACGCACCACAAAGGTATGTGGCGAAGGAAGGTAGAAAAGGTTTGAAGAATGCAGAGACTAATTCTGCGTTCTTCCCCAGAACCGTAGTTGAAAGAGTGTGAGGCCAAGGTGCAGCCAAAGGGTCTCACAGTAGGGTTCGGAGAGGTTCGGCGCTGCGAACACACAATGTTGGTACCTACGGCTGACGCGGGGAGGTGTTGGGTCTGTCACAATACGTGGCATGGACCCCCTCTGGACGGATGACCTGGCACTGACACCGATCTTGGCATGCTCTCGATGAGTGGGCGATGTCCTGGACAGTGATTTGATCCCATACTTCGTGCAGTGCCTGTCACAGGTCCGGGAGGGTCCGTGGAGGGGGTTGCAGCCGTCGAATTCGACGTTCAGGATATCCCACAAAGTCGATTGGGTTGAGGTCGTTATATGCTGGCCACTATAACACCGTAATATAAACTGTCCTTAGGTAGTGCCGTTCCACATTGGGCTTGTGTGGTCTTGCATTGTCATGCTATAGGATGAAAGAGTCACACCGAGGGGGGGCAGCTATGGCATGTATATGGTTCGAGGATGGCATGGTGATATAACTTTACGGCTGTTAAGGTGACCTCCTTCGAAGATGTGCAATCAGTATTGCCCTGATAAAGAACGATGGCCTCCCTAGAACATAACGACCACTCCAAACGGCACACCTTGCAGCACATTTGGCATTGCGAGAACTCTTCCGTCGGGTGGTCGGTATACATCTAGCACGCTTGTCCGAGGCGTACAGAGACACTCTCGACTCGTCCGTAAGAGCGCCATTTGACCCAATCGTTTCGACCTATAATGGATGTGTTCTCTTTCAGGGCAAATGCAGTCATCTGGCCCTTCGATGTGCCGTTAGTGTGCGGCTGGACCTACGACAGGACCCGCGGGCCGGCTAATTGTTCCGCAAGGCGTCGACGCCTGTTATTGTCACTACCCTGGTTCCGTTTGTACTCGCCAGCTGAATCGTAGATGTCGTGCCGTTGTTGTGGCTCTTCAGTAAGATGCAACAGACGTATAATCGGTCTCTCCTACTGGTTTGTCCGTGGCCCTGCGGCCTACCTTGTCCCTGTCGCCGTCAATCATGTGTCAGGGTTTTCTGGGACACCGTTTTACCACCCGTACAATCGTGGTGTGGACTTACACCGAACAGATATCGACAAGTTGCCCGGTACGTGTCCTTCGCGTGGGGTGTTGTTATCTAGCACGACTGATCTCTTGATAGTTGACGCACTATCCTCTCCATGTTTATCGGCGTCGCTTCGTACAGTGACATGATCCTCGCCGATTATAACCCCCGACATAACCTACCCCCACTTCTCTCAGGTCTAGTTACGTGTTTCATATTTTCTTAATTTATCGCCGGTGACGGCCCAATACTGCAGCGGAATTCTCGCGAGGTTGGTTACATAGTTACATGTGCATGTCGTCTGTGTTGGTTGGAGGTTTCATGGGGTTAGGGGCCTTCCGTCGTCCGCAAGTGACATTAACCTGTCGATGCGTTAATTTTTGACGGTACAGTATATATATAAAGCTGTTTGGTTGGTTGCAACATATATTTATTCTGCTATGCAGGTGAATAGAAATTAAACAATCAGTGTGGTGTGTAGAGAGGCCTGCGAATTTAAAGATGGCTGTAATTGTTTATTGTACAATGATTCTTAGAATGTGTTATATCTAATTTTTGGTTGGTTTTGACGAAGATACAAAGTTTGTTCATTCTATGAACTGTGGCATTCAGAGAATGCAACGGTGGCAAAAGGGGTTTTGAGATGGGACAAAGGGACAAATGTCATCGAATGACGCCCGTGTGCTACCATGCACAAGTCCCGAGTCGTCATATTGGTGGAGCCTACTTAGGCGTCTTGTGAACCACAGAACAATTATATTTGTAGGACAACACATTGACTGTAGCAGGGGGTGGGGAGAAGTTAATTTAAAAAAGAGACTAATTAAGTGAGAGGTGTGGGAATGAATGACGACCATTGTAAGAAAGGATGGAAGCAGTTGATAAATATGGACTTAATGCATTGGGTAGCTTGAGAGCAGGGAAAACAATGTAAGGATATTAAATAGGTTAGTTTTTTTAGTGTAAGATTTGGCGGTGGTTCGGTGTATATTTTGTCTAATATCAGACGTATTCTGTTTAGAGATGTATCAGTAGGGGAACCATTCGTTTTGAAAATTCAGAAATTTACCATAATTCAGTAATGAAAATGAAATTAGATTGGAACAATGTGTTTAAAAGCTCTGTGAATCATAGTTTGAAATACTGTTAATCATGTCTTCTATATAGCTGAAACTATAGTAATTGGTGCTTTGTGAACAGGATTAAGGACGTTTTATTTTGTGGAATGATGTGTTGTAGGAATTATTTTGTCTGGTAATTTTCGATTGCAAGGAATGGAAGTTTGTTGTTTAATTCAACGTTTATAGTGAAATTTATGTTTGAGGTGGGAGACTTTCACCAGCCCCCCCAGAGAAATATATCGACATATTATTTATCTCCCCACATCCTTTCAATCAAAAAAAGAGAGGATCTCTCCGTTTCTACTAAAAATCTCTCTTGGTACAAAATTAAGAAGAAACACGTGGATCACTGCCCGTCCCGGGACAAATGACAGTGTTGGGGTGTTTTATTTAATAATTAAACGGCGATACCTAGATAAAAATTAAGAAACAAAAATCCTCCCTTTTAGACGAAAATACCATGAGTTTTTTACTAATGCTTAATGACTCTCATCACCTAACACAAAGAAGAAGAATAGTAGACAAGAATTTAACAGCGGAAAAATAGAGTCCCTTGGGAATTTTTATTCAACATCAATACAGAGTTGCTTTGTCTCAGAATTGCTAGATTTGTTAGATATATAGATGATGCACCTACAGCATTGTTGCTCTAGGGTGCCATCAAGCCAAAAGATTTTGCATTTTACCCAAATGTAGACTTCAGAGGAGACTAAAGAGAAACAAACGCCTTAAAAAGCCAAGTGACATGCCTTGAGAAATTGGCCAGTTACAGCCCCACTATTTTGAATTTATGCACGAGCTATGGCTGACAAATAGTCTATTTTTCAATTAAAAAATGGGTACATGAGGCATCGATCAAGAAAGAAAAAATTAATAAATATTATTATTTGCCAAATTTATAGTTTTTTTTCGCGTTTCCGCAATCTAATGCTTGAAAAACTGTGTATAGATACTAGAGAGATTTTAACATTTTCTCCAAGATAAGAACATAATAAATGCAATCCAAAGAAACTTCAATTTGCAACAAATGAAATTGTGAATGAGTAACTCTCATTCTTCAAGATTAAGAATTAAAAAGCATTTTTTAACTAGGAGAAGTTTATGGTAATTGCCCTCATTACTAGTTATAATCATGCTGTAAATTTTTGAAAATTTCCTAAGATTAAATATGAAACGTTAAAGAAAGAACGATACGTTGGAATTGCTAAACAAAATTATCTTGTTTTGAATACATAGCTCAAAACAGGAGAGGCTTCTACTAATTTTTTTAGTAATTGATCTTTCACTTATTTTTCTATTAAACTTAATTCTTAATATGAACATCTTCAGCTTCAGTCTCTATGCCGGGATGCTCACGTGCCATACATCTTAAGCTTGCATAATCACGAGGCACATCCTTACAAAACAAATATTTGGCAATCAGCCAAATCCCAATTATTCAAGTAACCGGGACATATGTGCAAGACTCAGAAATTGCAACTCCAGAAAAAGGAGCCGGCGCACAATCATTTACTCTCCTTTTGCGAGAAGTCAGCAATCATGTAAGAATACCCCACAACACTCACACAAAAGAAAGCTCTGAAATTCCATACCAAGAATATCCACTCGTCAACCATACCACTCTATCGGACCCAGAAAATTACTCAATGGGTGTTAACTAGACGCTGTGCATTAAATGAATAACACGTTCTTCTCCACACTGTTCCATCCACAGCTTCAACATGCTTTCAGAGACGTGATCGAAATCTGAATTAAATGCTTCCATAAACTGAATACCATCCTTAACCATCTAGAGTAAGAACTCTTTAGTACTTCTATCTTTCCCCATTTATTTATCTGATTCGATGCAATTCTTTATATTTTTCAAATAACATTTTAATTTTATTTGATGCATGTTCATAATATATTTTTCAGATGTCCGCGCACAAAAAAATGAATTCAGATAGTTTCATTTAATTTCATGATTGTTGATAGAATGCTTCTTATGCAATCGAATTGGAAAAAGAAAAGTATGATGTCTTTGTACTAGCTCAACGACCACATTTTAAATATCGAATTCATTTCGCATTGTACTGATCAGCTTCTCTAGTTTGATAAATCTCTGCTTTTGACAGTGAAGAGCAATATGTTTCAGTATTTAATGAAAAGTTTAAGAGTCTCCTGAGAAGTAGTAAATGTTTGTTGTACTTTATTGGTCAATAATTCTTATTTATTTTATTATTCATATATTTTATATAAATTTATTACTATGGTAATTTTAATGAGTTTTAAATATTATATGATATTAGAAACTATTGTGTACGAGAGTTTGTGTGCTCTTGTTTTCGGATATGATTTCAGTTACTGTGCTGGCGAATCTGAGAGAGTCTTGAGCAGCGATTGGTATAGAGATTTGGGCAGTCAAGTGTGCTAAAATAGTGAGGGGCTTGAAAGTAACGTGGATAAAGAGTAAGGTTCATGGGTTTGGTGGGCGTGAGGACAAGTCCTCAGTCTGAAGATTTTACAAAGTTTTTATATTACGACATGCGTTCCCCACATACACATCCATTCTCTGAGTGAGCAGCTGGCAACAAGTGTCCGTCTGCTTGTCTAGCTTTTTAAATTTTAATTAGTCGCGTATATAGTTGAGACATGAGAACGCGCAGAAGCGAAATGACAATTGACCAGAACAGTTTCTTTATAATGGTAGGAAATGGAAATTTCAGCTGGCAATGCGACAGGAGGGCTGGCTGCCCATATTAAATCGGTTGTAGCATGGAACCCTCGATAAAGAGGAGCCCTAAGTCTTGTCTCTCAATTGATGTGCCCTGAGTCCTTTAATGACGGCTTACCTGTGTCCGATATTGCTCCTTTTTCATCGTTATTATACGTAGTGTGAGACTTGAAGGGTCTGCTGGAAAATAAGACAGTTTAATATGCATCTAAAGTTCAACATGATGTTTCATATGGCAATCTATAGGGGTGTGAGCAGAATTGAAAAATGGAGGACATACCCCATGCTAATACACATGTTCGATGAATTCGTCCATTTAGAAGCAGATGTGGGGGTGTGGCTGTGAAGATAGCGTCCGGCTAAAGAGAAGAAAATAAATGAAAGTAGGTTGAGATGGTTTGTAATATGCCGAAAGGATGAATTGATAGTCGCGTTGCGGACTTAAGCGGATGATATGAGTGGGTAGTGTATGGGCGAACCGACCGGCTGGAGAACCGAAGAAAAGTCTGGAGTTTAGAGTCAGTTAAACGAAATGTAATCATCTCGAGGAAGCAGAAATGTAGATTAAGCGTTTAGGGAAATGAAGCAGGCTGAGAAAAGAAAGCGACTGATAATAACAGGCATAAAGTGAAATTGGGGCTCGAGCTAATGGGATATTGTTGCTCTTCCCTTAACCGAGGCGCATTCGGGGATAAAACAGGCTGATGCGGTTGTAGCCCACCATGCGCCGGGCCAATGGGATGAACCCGGTTTACTATTGTACGCGAACGGTCATACCATGTGAGGAGCGCCCTCCATCAGCTGATCCCTAGATGAAGCCTTCTTAGAGGTGGACTCTTTCTAAGCTGAACATGACGCACGAGTTCTCACTAATCGTCAATGCTACTGAAGGGGGCTTTTTACAGACTGCTATCGTTGAGGATAAGGAGCCTACGCCATGTGGGGCCCTTCTTCTTTCTCGTACTTTTTCTTCTTGTTCTTCTTCCAAAAGTTACATGCCACCAATTTTTTATTTTTTTTTCTATCTTAATTATTCTTTTCCGATTGCTCGGTGGATACTCTTACGCCACCTTGAATTCACTCCAGTCTCACCTATTACATTGGACGAAATTAATTTCACATAGATCGAATAGAGGTAGATGATAAAGCCCAAGATAAATGAAACGAACAAAATCTTTTCCAATATTCAATATTATATCTTTTTCTTACTGACAAGCAAAATTTTTGTTTTTTTCGAAATCTGAATTATCGTATGGAATTCGTTAACAACAATTAGTCATATAAATTATAAAATTTAGTTAAAACAGATATTTGAAAAAAGACAACCTACACTCTCGGACTAAAAAATCTTATTACAGTTGTTCAGCTATTAAAGTAAATCAAATGCCAGCTTGAATATTCTTTCAAACCCCAAGTTTTCAATAATTTAAAAAGCCTTCCAGAACATTTACTATCTGATATAATATCTTTCAAACTATAGAATTCACATCTAATTTGTAACGAGAACCACTAACTATTTTTAGCTACTCGAACTTTGTTACCAACTGAGATAGTGCTATACGCAGCAATTAAATAAATGACGCATATCTGATTGATGTAAAAAAAATAAACTATAATATGCTTCGAAATTATTGTATTTCAAAACAATCCTCTTATTGGAATAAAATGGTTGTTTCACAATAAACATCATATTCATACCGGGAAGTCATCAACAAATTTCCCTTAACAAAACCCATTCAATACTCAACAGAAGTTTGTAATAAATACATTATTTCAGCTAAGTAAACATATTTTTTGTTACTCTTTTCTTATAGGCGAAGGGAGGGCGACGATCTTCTTTATGGTGGTTTTGACTTAGGACGAAACTTAAAAATGCTTTGTGTGATATTAATTTTTATGCCGTTATTGGAACACAGTTGTTTTTGAAAAAATTAATTTTATGTACTGTGCTACCATCAACATGTCAGTAATGAAAAAGTTGACAATTAGTTGGAACTTCAATGTGCTATAAGCTCTGTGTGAATCATTAGTTGACAATACCTGTTGAATCTTGTATCTTAATTAGCTGAAACTGTAATAATTTTTGCGAAGTTGGTATGTTTGTCTGTTTTCTGTTTAACTGATGTTGTCTGTAGGAATTATTTTATGTCGTTTAATTTCGACTGTAACAAGGAATGGAAGTTGTTGTTTAATCAACGTCCTATGTGAAATAATGTTTGAGTGACTAGGGATGTTATATCAGAAAAGCAAATTTTAATCACAAAATTATAGTAGGTAGGTTCTTTAATCAAGATTATGTTGAAATAGATAGAAATAATAATATATTTAGCCAGATAACTTCAAAATGTTTTATACGGTTGATCACTCTCCACATCTACTTTATTGTTCTATTTCGTTTTCACTACTCTGGTTATCCATTCCAAATTATTATGTTTATTTCTTTATATTTTATTTTTTTTTTTTTTTTTTTTTTACCTTGTTTATGAGGATAAGAGGGTAGGGCCATGGATTTGAAGTCCTATATTTTTTGGAAGTTTTATTAATACCTCATGGCAATTAAAGGAATGTTTTCTAAATTTTAGTTTCCATCGGAAATAGTTCCTCATCAAACAGGAACATTAAAGCCTCAAGTCGTTGTTAATCATAGAGTGGAACTTGAGGGCCTTAACCAGGTCATTTTAAGAATGAAGTATGGTTATACATGTTGAATAAAGGCGAGGGAAGCTGATATGTTTATTAAAGTTTGTTTGTTGAATAAAGGCAGGAGAAGTGGAGTGTTGGAGTGATATATTGTATCAGTTATAATATCAATAGTTTCTAATATAGGAACATTAGTAAATAATGAAGATACGTCAAAAGAGACCAGTGTCAGATGGTTGAGATTTGTTGTCGTTAGCAAATGATTGAGAATTTCGTACTGAAAATTGATTTGGGTGTTAAGAAATTGAGCCAGATGATAGTTATGGGTTTCGTAGGCTGCAAGAATAGGACGGAGTGGGACGGAGGATTTATGGATTTTTGGTAGTCCGTAGAGGATTCCGGGAGCTGAACTCAACAATTTTGAGAAAGCATTGTCATTTCTTGAACAATATTATCGACCTGTTTTGTGTTTCCAAAGTTGCTTCACGAAACATTTTATCCAGAGCAAATCATAACGTCGAGCGAATATAAGGCTTGGGCATCTGACTGTTGAAAATTTTTTAAATATAGAACATGGCCTTACATCAAAGCAAAAGTTAGGAAAAAATGCCCGGGTAAACGTACTAAGTTTCTAGTTAATTGTTTCTAGCTTGGCTAAATGTCGTATTCGCTGGTGGATGAGAGTGCATTATAGAGCATTTAGTATATACTTAGGGTATTGCATATATAACTTTAAAATTGTAAGAATTTTTCTTTTCAACCACTGGGTGTTATGCTTCTAATGTTCTGGTAATTCTAGGTGAGTATCAGCGTCCTTAATCAGTGAATGAAAGAACTTATATAACATGGAAATCACACCCTGCGTCGTGCAGTTAATGTTACCGGTCAGATCGATACGGTCTGCTCAGATGACAAGGTTCTCATAATGCTTTTAATATTAAATAGTGATTTGCCACCAAGGGATTCATAGTTATGAAGAATCTTTGTTTCTAAGACTATGTGTATATGTAAATGCGTTTAAAAGGGAATAATGTCGAGTGATTCTGAACGTCTTCACAGTAAGAAAAACATAATTTTTATATCAAATAAACGATAAAGCATAAATATTATTTATCATATTATCATCATTACTATTAACAGTGCTTCATGCACCATAATAAAATTGTCTCTCTCTCATTTTGACAGGAATTACCAGACAGAAATAACTTCACAACACAATGTTTACAGAACACATATATTGCTTAGCTTTTGACACACAGACGAATAATATTTCGTATAGTACGTATTAATCGCTAAATTGCACACAGAGATCCATACAAAAAATTACCATCCTGACGATATCATATACTATCTAATGTGATAGTTACATACCATGTATGTATGAAGAATCAGCTAATCTGATTAGTAAGACTATAGTTATGTCTATGATATAACATTTTTAAAATTATCTTTTACTAACGCTGTAGTTCTTTATCTCCTTTTTCAACATTGATTTCAACATCATGTTTCAGGAGCTTACTATAAGAAATAACCACACCCAACAGAAAGTTATGAGCATCCAAGATAAATAAATACATACGTTGATATTCTTTTTTTCTACCACGCCACCAACGTACACCAAATATAATTTTCTTCACAACTTTTCAGTATCTATTTAAACAGAGACTTTAAAACTAAAAAGGTTTTATTATAAATTAATTTTCCATTTTCACAACACTTTTTTTTATGTTTGAAACTCTTTCAAAACATTTTTCTACGTTAATAATATTTTATACAATGCGTGGATCATCTCTAAAAGAACGTCGTCTCATATTTAGAAAATATACTACCAACACCCCAAATCTTATCAAGTGTCTTAAAAAAAAACTAACCATTTTATTGAATAAATGGATTGATTTTCCCTTAGACTTTTCCAAAGCGGCTAAAAAAACTGCATGCTCATCAGATTATGTGTTATGAAAGCCGCTATATTAAGAGTAATTTATTAGCATTTGTTTTCTTTAAGAAAGAAACAGAAATTGAAGCAAATATGATTGCTCACTGATCTGAAACTTATGAAAGTTCATTTGAGAGGTCAGGGTAAGTTAATAAACATAAGCTACAAAATAGTTTGGTCTTCCGCTCTACCGTGCTCTCTTGCTCGCAACATCAATCTACTCAGTCTTTGATTTTTCACGCAAGCAAAACCCAAGAGCGCTCCTTTCCACATATAGTTTCGCAGCGTGTGTGTAAAATGTTTAAAGCTTCGCTCCCCGCCCCCCTGCTCAGTTCATGATGTTGTTACAGATATAACTTCGGTTCCTTGTATGGCATTGCATCTAGAAGGACGCTCCTAATGTATGAGATTGCACAAAAGACTATGACTGATCTGCTCGGTTCAGCGCATTTGGTTGAGCACACGGGCTGTTCATCCAGTCGCATGAAATTTGTCCTCTTTCGTTATCATCTCTCTCTCCAACCCACTTGCTACTTGTGGCCTCCTGGTCGCCATTTCTTAGACACATAAAACTGCTCACACAGATATCAATTAGAAATGAACAAACTATTTGCCATGTCATATTCTTAGAGATCACTCTCAATATAGAATCACTACATATTACATAAATAAGATATAAAACATGATATAAAATACTCTTATACACACGGAGAGGCGACTCACTAATAAACAATTTACACGCCATCTTTTGATACATGTTCACAGGCATCTTCTAATCACCTAGCACACTTAAAATTTTGATTAAATGTTTAATTTCTATTCACACTGCAATAGCAGAATAAATTAATGTTGTCAACCACCAACCAGCTTTATAATATAACTATACGTCTCAAAAATATAACGCACACTATAGTAGTTAATTGTCACTTGCGAGGAACATGGGCTAGGCCCCTAACCCAATTGAGAACCCCTACACAACACAGACACGGACAGTCAGTGTAAATTATATTGTATAGCCTTACCTCGCAGTAGTAATTCAATATGACTATGCTCCATTATGTATGGGGCCTCACCTGCGATATAACATTTAAGCAAAATTTATTAATTTAATAATTTAATTATATAAATTATTATTAATATATTAACTTATAACCAGCTCAACTTTTTTTTATACACTTTTTTGGGATTAGTGTGGTGGTCTCAAACAATGTCAATGGGTATTTGACATCATTTCTTATGTGTTCGAATACAAGAATTCGGATGCGCGAGAATGAGCCGGGATCATTCCATGTTATCGAGAAAGCATTGAACTCCCGGATAAACCATGGAAAAGGATAGTGCGCTCAACTATAATGAGCGAATCAGTGCGTGCAGATAACAACACTCCACGCGAAGGACACGGGTACAGGGCACTTGGTAGACTGTTCGGTGATTATATAATTTTAAAATGTGTAGCGCACACCAACGACTAATTATAAGTACGGGTCCTAAAACGGATTATCATAATTTTTTCGCTATGGATACCATGACAAAACACCCTGAACTATATTGATTATCAGTGCGCTCGATTCAGACAAGTAATGGCCCAGGGGCCACGACACCAGAGGGGAAGATCGATTTATAGTCTGAACATCTGCAATTTCAGAGAGAGTCACACAACGCGCACGACAATCTATACAGATTCAGCTGGCGGTAAGTACACTATGAAACCAAGTGATTGTGAAAGTGACCAAACAAGTGCGTCGACGCCTTGAATAGGATTAACATAAAATAATTACGGGCCCGCAGAGTGCCAATTGATCCGTAGCGTCTACCGACACACTACAATCAGGCTCACATCATCGTAAAAGGGCACAAATAATGGTACTGATACCATTGCCTGAGAAAGTAATCCTATTTTTAACGATAGCGTAATCGTAAAACGTAATGGGCAAGGGCCGCTTACTATACGGATTAATAATAACGAGTCGAGAGTAGTTATTATATGTTCTCTGTACGCCTCGGAACAAGCGTCGGCGAGAGTATACGAGCCACGACGGATAAGATATCTCGCAATTGAAATAAGTGCTGGCAGAGGTGTTGCCGTTTGGAGGTGGCTGTATCGGGTTATTAGTTATTACTAGGGAGGGCTAATCCTTACTTTATATCGGGCATACGGAAAATAGTGACATCTTCATTCGAAGGAGGGTACTAACTCTTACATATAGCTCAGTAAGGATATATTCCGCATATTACCTCGACATACTTGACAATTGACCATATGCCCCCTCAATCTGAGTCGCTCTTGCTCCTAATGCATGACAACTGCAGAACCACACATACCAAATAGTTAGTGAACGGACACTACCTTCTAATAGGGGACAGTCTTATATTACAGAGGTGTTATAGTGGCTCAAGCATTATATAGACCGGATCTACTCAACCCAATCGAACATTTATTAGATGAATTATCTGAAACTCAATTTCGACGGCTGCCAAACCCCCTTTCCAACGACCCTCCCGGACCTGTGTTACAGGACACTGCACGCATTATATGGGACTCCGAACCACATTCTCCAGACATATCGCCCATCATCTATAGATGAGGTGCATCCGTGCCAGAGGCACCGGTGTCAGCAGTCACTCCGTGCCAGAGGGTGGCATCATGCAAGCGGCTAACCATTAGTACGAGACACCAACACCTCCGACGCCGTCGCGTTGATAGGGTGTGGTACCAAATCATCATGCTGTGGTGGTGGCAAAGACATGCCGAACCATACTGAACTATTCTCTACACTTGTGATGACCCTTTTTCGCATCGCTACTTTTGCCGAGAAGAGATTGCTCACCCATCTCAATTCATTTTTCTTATTCATAAACTCTTTACTTCATGATTTCCTGTTCTCAGAAGGAGAGGAATCAAATGAAGACGTGTAACTTTCATCCTATTTCCAGTGCATTTCAACTCTTCCTTATAGAATCTGTTCCACTTATGTTAAGAACAGTCTTTTCCTCTCCTAGACCTCTTTCTGCTCTTGCGGCGGTTCCATTTACCCTCTATTTCTCGGCTTCGACCCTTTTTTCAGTTATATTTATCTCTATACCGAGTTATGCATCCCTCTCTCAAAGTGTATCATCAATATATTATACTTTCTTCTATTACTATTTTAGTCAGTATAAGTAATATATATTATAACTTATATATATATATATATATTATATATATTTAATATATATATATATATATATTAATATATATATTATATAATAAAATATATATATTATATATATATATATATTTATATAATATATATATATATATATATATATATATATATATATATATTATATACCATTAAGTGATATATAACTATATAATATATATATTAAGCTTATTAAATAAAATTTAATTGATTAAATAGCGGTATATAATAGTAGCTATATATTACAAATTACTCTATATATATATATCTTATATATTTATATAATATTATTTGTATATAGTCTATATTTATTTATTCTTATCAACGATCATATTAATTCATATCCTTATTTATAGTTATAATATTATTATTCAGCGCCTATAATATATAGATACTATATTAAATACATCTCAGATATTTTTATATTATTATCTACTGTACCCCCACTTATTGGGATATATTTTACATTAATACTCACATGTAATTTACTATTTATTTATTATAGTGTTTGATAATAATTGAATATAATTATATGATATAGCCTCAAATTAATCTGTCAAATTATATATATACGTATAATCGTGTTTAGATTAGGCTTTCGTGAACATGAAAGCAGCCTGTTTTGATTTCATGCCATGCCATGTATCTGTAAAAGAGGTTAGTGTTATCTCCTACTCCACAATTATCAAAATATAATATACAATACAAATAATATCGTCAAAATCATCATATACCTTATAATTTTATCGAAATTAAATTATTATTTATTAACTATTTTAGTGTTTCTATAAACTATCTATACTTTCTATATATATTAATATTAATCTAATTATATATATATATTTTCTATACTCACAATATAACACTAATAATTATATTTTTTCTCTCAATACAGTAATAATATATTATATTATATATATATATATCATATATATATTATACTATATATATATATAGATATAGATGATATTACTATACTATATATATTATATTCCTATATTGTTATTTTTTCTACCTCAAATATATCTATATTCTTAGTAAATTTATAAATAGTAAGTCATTATAATGAATATATATATATAATATATATATATATTATAATTAGATACTTATTATTATTACTATCCTCATTATCACCAGGTCACACTAAATTATATATATAAATTCTTAATAAAAGATAAGTGATATATGTCATATATATATATATTACCTTACTATTATATAATATAATATATGCCCTATAACAAGGTGGTCTCTTTAATTATATTGACATATAACATATATACTAAATATCTAAATTATTTTTGATTCCAGATAAATTCAATAGAGCGTAATTCAATGTTTATTTATTATACCCTACAATATAACTTATATAATATTCTGTATGTAATTGATGATAGTATAGTTATATAATTAAGTATATTTAATAGATTCGTATATATATATAATATATAATACTATAATTCACTTTATTTCAGTTTATACAAATGTTGTTCAGCTATCATGTAATTCATAATTGATAAAAAGAATAATATATCCTTATATATATATAATATAAAATTTTTAGGTGTATAATTGGGCGAGATACGTTAAGTTTTTCATCACATTTTAGTTATTGTTGAAAATTAATTGCAATTTATGAAGATTTAATATAAATATATATATTTTAGGTTTTGACTCTTTTGGTTTTGTTAGGATGTAATTTTTAATTGATAAAACAGAATACGTGGAAAGTTAACTTTGAATTTTTCAGTATCTTGGGGGACACACTTCCTTGAACTCTACAAATATGATAAAACAGATTGTTTTTAATTTAACGTTGTTTCAAGCTAAGCCCGCATGGGAAATTTTTACTAAAGGGAAAAAACTTTTTGCCACAACTTTCCTGTAATGTCCATTCAGCATTAAAACATGACAAACAATTCAAGATTGTTTTAAGCACAGCAAAATCAGAAGTTATGCCCGTACTTATTCGGCAATAACATTGCTCAAATGTTTATCGAAAATTCTTCGAAAATTGTTACAAAAATTGGAACTTGATTTGAGATCAAAACGAAGGAAACAAATCGCAAAATCACTATTGAAAAAAACTATCGAAAACGATCTAGTTTTGAAAAGATGAAGACGTGAACGAGTTCTCTTATCAGACTCACGAAAGGAAACATGGCAACGAGCGCACATTTACATAAAGAGCGAAATTGATAAACAAAAAAGAATGTTCTAAAGAAAGAGAGAGATGGTGACATACAAATCATTCGGGAGAATTTCCACATTTAAAAGACATGCTGAATTAAAAAATAAAAAAAATTCAACTCTCTTCATCGTCATTTAGGAAACCATAAAAATAAGTTATAAAATAGTCTGGACTAGAAGGATGGAGGAAATGCATCTTGTAGGTATGACAGCTGAATGTATAATGAGTAGAGTCATTATTATCCGTTTCTTATATACAATACAGTTGCCAGTATTTATGTAAAAGATGCTTGTTAGTAATTAAATGTTGAAGACATCAAAGTGTTTACTTTATTATTTTGAGGTCTTTTTACCTTAAGCTTTTTCTTTACACCCATTTTCTTACGGTCTTTACCTTGCTCCGTCATCCTTTGCCTTATTTTCCGATTAACGTCATCCAACATTTCATCAGAAATATCTGTTATACGTCTTTTCAAGAAATCACGAGGATTAACTCCTGATGCGACATCATGTATAATGTTTATGCCTGTTATAGGTGCTTGCTTAACAATATATACCCGCCTTTCCTAAACAATGGAAAAGCGCTTCATCAATTTAGCGAAAAGTCCCCCTTTATAATTTCGATCTCCTGAAAAACACTTTCATCGTCCATTTTTAAAGAAGCTTCTTTCTTACACTATATTTACACAGAGAGGGTGAGTTAGTGAATTAATAAATATAGTTTATTGCATAACCTATATTTATAGATAAACTTAAACTTTGATATATTTCTTGAATACATGTTCTGATTACAGAGGAAAAACTTTCAACTTTTTTTAAAAAATAGTCCTTCATTAATGTTATTAACGGCGCTTCTTTCTAATATGAACCTCACACAACAATGTTCCTGTAGTGAATGGGGAATGCATTCCTTTCCACATCCTTTATATACACTAGAACAGAACCAAATTGAGACCTATTCAACTGCAGATAGTGAATATTAGGGAAAGTTATAACTCTACTATCTTAAGGGAAATGTACTACTCTTAATAATGGAACTTGAGTGTTCCCTACATACTGATGTTCAACTATATCTGCAAATATGACATCCCATATTCTTGTAACATCTCTGATCATAATTTAGCGAGTGAAGTACCTATGCATTCTTTCTTTTATAGTTCTTTGTACTCTTTAAACTATGACAGCTTTATTTACAGAGAATGTTACAATAACCTATATCATACTCTATAATTTCTTGAATCTCTCTACCTAAAGATTCAGATCCCATATCTGTCCACATTATATGAGGGTATCTATTATCCTCCTCTATAATTTCTCTCACAGCCTCAGCCACAGTCTTTGATCTTTTATGTTTTAAAGTTTTTAACCACAAGTATCTGAAGTGCACGTCTATCGTGAAAAATACTTCTTGTTAACCTTCACCATAAGAACTATATTTAATTATTTCAGTTAAATCTAACTGCCAAACATTGTCGAGATGGGTGGCTATGGTTTTCCGTGTCGGATACGTTTTACGTATAGGTTTATGTAGAGTAAATGCTTTTTCTCCTTCTAAGCATTTTTTTCAGCTCCTTTTTATAGATTTGTGTAAATTTTAATGCGTACCTTGAAAACCCTCCATAACTATTAGGATTTTTCACACAGTAATAATATTTATCAACTACATCCTTAGCCTCCATAATGAATAATGAAATAAAAAATAAAACATTTTAATATATATACACCATAAGGTGATGTAAATCCAAAATGTTACATGAAATATTTTATTTAATTACAAACATTACAAGTAAATAAATGTAATAACATTGTATGCATATAAAAGTATAATAATAAATAATCAGGAATTAATCCACTTAGGTTTAATGTAATCCTTTTTTCTCATTCTTCCTTTGTTTATTTATTCTCTTTAATCCATCTGAAGCGAAAGAAACACCTGAGGGACTTGCATCTGGTCTGGGAAATGTAGGAATATTATCCAAATCAGCCAATCTTTGTTTATTCTGTATTAAAGTTCTTGCGAAATTAATAGCCTGAAGTTCATGTTTGATACTGTTTCATAAAGTTACAGGATTCTTCTTCCAATAAGAGATCAGATATTAGATATATAATTTTTGATGCATCAACTGATCGTGTCAGTCTGATCTTTTAAAATATTATATAGAGCTATACCCGTTTTCTTATTCCTCACTGGTAAGCTTTCCTTGAGTATATGTCTAAAATTAGCTTCTCTTTTCACCAAGGGTTTAGTATCTGTTGTTAGAGCTGCATCTTCCTTGGGTGATTTTAATAAAACTTTTAATCTACTAATTTTTTGTATAGCATTTTTATATAGATTCTTTTTTATGAATGTTAACATTGGAGTTTAAATATTTGTTGCAGTTCCTTCTCATAATTATTTATCTGTTCAATCGGATCATATAAACTAAAAGGCTGCTGTTGAATCAATGGGTGGTGATAAGGGATTATATCCGCATCTGATGCTGCTGGAATTCTGATTGAGGTGTCGAAACTGTGTTTTGTTGTTGTGTTGTTGTTGTTGTTGTTGTTGTTGTTGTTGTTGTTGTTGTTGTTGTGTTGTTGTTGTTGTTGTGTTGTTGTGTTGTTGTTGTTGTTGTTGTTGTTGTTGTTGTTTGCTTGCTGTTGTTGCTGTTGTTTTGTGCGTTGTTTTGTTGTTGTTTGCTGTTGTTGTATGTTGTTTTGTTTGTTAGAGGCGGAATATGGCGATCTATTTCAGCTTCTCATAGCCTTTGCACGGTAAAACCACTACTTTCTTCATGATTGTGCCACTTGGTTATCAAAGGGCTATAACGGAAAAGAGTAAAGGTAGAACACACCTCCACCTTTCTGTAAAATAGCCTCTTTTTATTTTTAAGCTTTCTTTACGTTACCAGCAAGTTTGTTGTGTTTTTTAATGATGTTTCTAGGCCGACGGCGTAACTTTACCTTCTGAGCTCTCTTAAAGGAAACATTCTTTTAAAGATTTAGGCATACTTCTGCTATACATTGTAAAAATTTTTCATCTTCACAGATCAGTTTACGTTTTTCGAAGGTTTCAGTGTTTTAAATTTTCTCATAAGAGGTAAATAATCTTCTACTAGAGAACTCATTATTCAGGTATGTATATACTGTTCTCAATCTCGGTGCGGGGGTGGGTAAATATTTCAGTACCACGTAAGTAACACTCTAGGGCGTGTCTTAGGAGTGAAGCGCCACAGAGTAAATAACCATGAGGTATAGATGCTAACCTTTCTTTATATCTTTTAAGAAGTCTTTACGGTTGAGTAGGGAACAATTTGGGAGCCCAACATGACCTGAACTACATATCCCTTCTTTGTCCAAACAAAATTAAATACTGTGTGTTTTAAAGACACATCCCTTATATACTTATTCTGATGAAAAATATTCTGTGTTATAAAAATACTGTGATGTTAAAATGGATCGAGTAATACTGTGAAAGTTTCAGCGCTATAGCCTCATTCAATTTATGCATAAAATCGTCAAGGATTATAATTTTATGTCTTGGTAAAAACGTTGAAGAGCTTTTATGTCATGTAACCCTTCGTCGTGAAATTCGATTACATCTTTGTAGTCTTTAAACTTTTTTTGGTAAACACTGAAACACCATATGATTTTAACAGCGCTTTTGTATCGAAAATCTCGCCCTCTTTTAAAATGTTTAATAAACGTAAAGAGTTTCCCACAACCTTGTTAGGACCAGACACAAGACAAGTAGCAGGAGCGCGGAACATAAAATTACCAACGTCCATTCTAGGATAATACTGACCACTAATGAATAAGAAAAGGTTGCACTTATGTTATAAATGGTTGTTTAACTCGTTAGATCAAATAGATCAATAGATCACAATGGACGGAGATGGGAAGGGGATAGTGGGCGAGGCTTGTTTGTTTACGGAATTTACTGATTAGGGTAGTAAAAAAACAGAATTTTTACGTTCATGAAGCATAGTTACTTTATAGGCGGTTTAAGTGGGAACTTTAGTTAATTTGTAGTTTATCGTACGTATATGTGTTGCTTAGGTTTCGATGTTACATTAATTCTTAGTTCAGTCCGTTTGTTTAGCTTTATGATTGTAAAAACAATGTTACCTTAGCATATATCGTTCGTTAGTATATAAAGAACTTATTTTTGTACATGTTATTGTTGTTGTTTGTTGTTGTTGTTGTTGTTGTTCGTTGTGTTGTTGTGCCTAACGAAAATATATACCCTTTTGATCTGATATGGTTCGTTCGGGCGTTGTATTCTTGTTTACTTTCTTCTGATTGGTTGAAAGAAAGAATCCGTTACCTATAAGGTTGTTTAACACGACGAAATTTCGCCAGTAAAGACATTTTTCGCTTTTACTGATAGCGAATGACCTTCGTTCTGCTTCCTACGGACCTGTCCCTCTTTACAGGAACCTTTGTATAACCCAACAGATGTGTTCCAGATTTACATTTTTTTCGTTAAAACCGAATGTGAGCAGATATTACCTGTATTCCAAATGAGAGGTGCAAGGTAAATACCTTTAATCATATCGGTTGAAGAATTCTTCAATATTATCGGGACAGCCTCGAGGCTTGGATAAAGGCTGAGTAGTTCATCTGCTGCATCGTCTCTTGGATGGAAAATCAGAGGTGACAGCTTGAGAGCCTATAATAGAATAGATGTTGCTCTCACTGCATCTGATAATTTTAAAAGTATTGATGTACGCAAATATTGGAAACCCATTGATGCTGTCACATTCATGCGTACGTGTATAGTTTTCACTGTTCAGACATCTGGAAATATAACAGCTTTGTTTAACATGAAAAAACGACTTAAAGTCTCATCTTAAAGATATTGTCATACTCGAGGACTTAAATTCATTAGCTTCATGGGTGTAATCTACGATAGTTTACAAACAAACAGTGTTTCCCGTATTAAGCAGTATACATAATTTGCCTTTTTAATAACTATCAGCCAGGATACGTTTACTGGCCGTTCGAGCCTAGCGATGTGAGTGCTGTTGAACCGAAATATGCAGAAAAAGGGTTAGTGCCACAGGTTTATTTATGCTTACATTCCTTTCGGCATGGTGTTGAGAATCTCTGGAGCAAAACATATAGAAACTTTGCTCAATTATACAGAATCCATGTCCCCCTGATTAGAGGGATTGAATATATTTTAAAAATAAAAACTTATATATGTATGAATGTATTTTTTAAAAATGTTTCTTTTAATAAATTTGTAAATATATTTTTGATAAAAAATTATATGTTAACGATTATGTAGTTTGCTCTTATGTTATAAAAGCTTTAAAATGAAAAACTTGTTTTTTTTTCCCCGCTTTTTTCAAAAGAACTTATTTATACCAAAGGAAAATATCACTTGAATCAATAAATTGAATTTTTACTTTACTAACATGAGAAAACTTAAAAAAAATATTTAAAAATTTTTGAAAAAAAAAAAAAAAAAAATAAGTTGAAAACGAACACGTTTGCATTTCTCGTACCAGATCCGACATGCGGTACGCGAAGGAGTGCGCGGCACGGCACCACCTTCCCGCGGCGGGTCGCGCCGGCGACGGGCGCGTCGGTGGGCTCGCACACGCGTCGGATCGCGCCAAATTTGACCGCGTGCGCGCGCACGCGTCGGATTCGCCGCCGAGCGCGGATTGCACTGGCTGGCGCGCCTGCGGGCGCGCCCCCCGCATCGACCAGGAGCTCTGATGACGCTACCTTCTTGCCCATGAGGAGTCTCAAACATCCTTAGTCGAACTCTACATCCTTATAAACATAATATTTTAACACACAATATGTATTATTATACAAATATTTTAATAACTTCGGCACCGCACGGAGCCAAGCACGGTGCAGATGTCACCTTCTCACTCCACTGAAGTCAGATTCCTTCTCTATTCTTTCCTTTCTTTAGTCATCCTTCATCCTTCTTGATCCTCCTCCTATCTCTGTTTTTGCACTTCTGTGCTCTTTTTTCAGTCGGGACCCTCATATGGGGGTCCTAGACACCCTATATGGACTTATAACCTCATATTCGAGTTCCACGACCTCAATAACCCTTATAAGCGACACCAACATGTTGTTATACGATGTTATTAACTCGGCACCGCCAGTGGCTCCAGCACCGGTGCCGGAGCAACTCGCTCAGATTCACATATCAGTATTCTAAGAAATCAAAACTCTGAAATTCTCTCACCAAATTCAGCCAATTACCGAAACACTTCGATTTTTTAAGGGGGTGGGGTCCCTCTTCGGGGACCCATGAGGAAACCTCGTCTACGACGAGGCTACGTCACCATCTAACACCCCTCCAAATTTTAACCCGATACGATAACTCTAACCCATGTAAATATATATTGGGAGCCATAGGGCTGAGCCGGAGCGGAGCAACCTAAAACATCATCTAATAATAATAATAATAATAATAATAAAATAATAATAATAATAATAATAATAATAATAATAATAATAATAATAATAATAATAATAATAATAATAATAATAATAATAATAATAATAATAATAAAAAAAAAACTCCAGAGGATAAATCAGAGGAGTCGGAGTCGGAGTCGGAGTCGGAGTCGGAGTCGGAGCTGGGAGCCTTGCAGGGTACCGCTGGCTAGGGAAGCAGAGCCGGAGTTAGGAAACAAAGGGCCATAATGTTGAATGAATTCTTTACTTTCTTCGAATAATAATAATAATAAATATAATTAATAAAATAATGTGTATGTGTTATGTGTATGCGCACGCGCAAGCGCGCGTAATAAAAAATAATAATAAAATAACATGAAAAATCAATTATCTTATCTCAAAAACACGTGTCCTTATCAGCTACGCTGATAAGGACACGCTACGCCTGTATTCCAAAAGTGGTCGCTGAACTGGCCCCATCACTACTATATATATATATAAATATATATATACTATATATTATCTACATATAAAATTATATATATATATATATTATATATATCTTATTAAATGATATATATATGTACGTATATATATATATATATATATATATATATATATATATATATATATATATATATATATATATATATATATTATATATATATATATATATATATATATTCGAAATATGTAAATTTAATCTGGTTTATCGGATTATTTTTCAAGTATCTCTCTATTATATTATCGTTAAAACTATCGTAGTCTTTTTAAGAAATAGCGCAGCACTACTGATATCACCGATACTTTTCTATCGCTGTCACCAATATTTGTAAAATATTGCTTGCCCATCTTTGGACGTAGGGGAAATTTTTTTTGCTCTGATCTGAATTGAGTTTCCCGGTATTGACTTATCCTTCTATATTTTAGCTCTTATAAAAATTAAGATTCTAAACATTTGCCATTAGCACATCCCTACTTTCTTATCTCTTCGACGGTACTATCAATTCTCCTCTGAACAAAATTTACAATTCTAGGTCGAAAATATTATTAAGGGTGACTTAATATGAGTAACTCAAGAACTAGTAGAAAGGGAAATTTTATGCAGAGATGTGAAAGTAAGATGTGAAAACCAATTGTGAAAGTAACATTTGAATTATGACTGAAAAGGTAAGGAATAGGGACAAGGTTTGATACAGAGAATTTGAGAAGGATTTTGAAGTTGGAATCGCTGGTATCACATTTTTAGGACATAGACGGAATCTTGAAAGCAATTAGGTTAGGAATAAGATTCAGAGTTGGATAATTTGAAGATCAGACCAAACACCACAATCTGATTATTTGGAACATCCTGCCTGGGTTATCCTCAAATTTCCCTGTCGGCCACAGTTCCCTCCTTTGATAAGATGTCAACATAAGTGAAGATTCATGCAGTATGAATTAATAAAGGATAACCTAAAAAGCATCGAGAACATATGTTTAGTAAATAGGTGGGAAGGTGAATACCCAGAAGAAGCTGCATTATGGTCGGGTAAGAAAGGCTTCGTAGTTATAAAGGAAGATTTTAAAGGTTATAATTCGTTCTACGCCTTTAAATATAGCAAGTTTGTCTAATATACGAAAATTATGAATCTTTCGATCGGTTCATGTTCTGGACCATAATCCACTGACCCTAAATCCGTGAGGATATAGTTTGAAAAAAATAAGCTGGTAAAAAGAGCTATATTTGCTCACTTGTGACGACATACATAAACTTATAAACCTTTAATTCGTTTATAACATTGTTAGTTTGTTCGAAGATCTACTGTAGGTTTGCACTTTAAAATGGCTTTGATTAATTTTAAAATCATGTTTCTTCTTTTACCTCTCAGTTATTTAAGCTTCTAACTTCAATTACTTTATAATGTTGCTCATAATATTTCTTTTTCCTTTTTAATTTCTCTAGCAAATGCTAGGACATGGAATATGCTTTGTTCAATTTACATATTAGATTTCTTTAGAGATATTTTGTGTATTATTTATATATAAAAAATGTAACTGGTGTTATGTTTCGCTACAATTTAGTTTTGAATGATAGTTTGAACAAGCATTTTATTTTATTAACAATTTGATTAAGCCTCTTTTACCATATCAGATTAACTGTGATATATTTTGAACAAACAAAAAAAAAACAAAAAAAAAAAAAAATTGGTTAATATTGTAAAGAAAAATTTTCTTACCTTCACTTAAATTCGCCATATCATCGGGCTCAGCCTCAGATTCCCTGACGACAACAAACGTCGTCCAGTAAAGCTTATTTTCAGCTTGGCTATTTGATTCGTCTTCAATGATGAACTTTGGAACCCATATATCGTCCCCATTTGATACGATGTTCATATCTTCATGTGGACCCAAAGACTCCATAGTGATTCTTGAGTCTCTCCATTGAAGTGTAATAAGGATCACCAAACTAATGTAGGACTCAATAATATCAAGGGGATAGAGTTGCACAATCGTAGTTGATAAATTTACCGGAGCTGGCTGTTTCCCCACTTTGGGAGGCGGTATCTGAAATTTGAGGAGTTATTGAATGAGGGCTCAAACTAATTTAATAACAGCAAAATTTACAGGACGTATGAAGAAGCTGACTAAAAAAGAGAATTTGAGATTTATTTCTGATAAATTTATTGTATATTTATTAATTTCAAGCTAAAGAAATTATTATAGTTGAATTTTTAAATGCTTATAAAAAATTGAATAAATCGTTAGTAAAATTCAACTTTAAATCATGTATACTTTTAATATTTAAATAATTTTAGATATCAATAATGATAAAACAAAACAGTAACCAAATACCGCTTTAGAGTAACTTTCTGGTACAATAGCAGTGTTGCAACCAATTTCATCACTTCTGTCTGGACAATTTTCTTCGAGATCGCATCGTTGAAATTTGGGTATGCAAATTCCATCTAAACAAGTGTATTCGTAGATGTTGCATGAAGTCAAAAAAAGTTGACGCGTTTGTTCACGACAAGAGTCTCCTTTTATATTCCATGAACGACGTCCAAATGGATATTGTTTTTTATCTGTTATCACCATTTCACCTTTCAATCCCATCATATTTGGGTTTATAATGTTCCATGTCCCATTCTCCCATACGATATTGGAACCTCGAAGACCCTGAAATTTTGGTTTTTTGTTGTGGTAACCATGTAACTCGTAAGTGGTATCGATAGTTGAACGAGAGCAGAGGCCTCTTAATCTAAAATTTGGTAAATTATTAAAACTACAAGTGACACATGATTCAACTTCACACGATAGTTTTATCCACTTTCCAAGTGAATGTGTCTCTAAGAAAATGCATTTAGGATCATCCAAGGAGGCGGAAACACCCGATTTGAAGTTGGTGTATTTCAAAGGGGTTTTTCTATCATTGTGAATCAATTGGAGTGAACCATTGATGACTTCTGCTTTAATTCCAATCCACATATATACGTTGTAATCAGTGGAACATACATCTAAAAATGGTTTAGTAACTGCCACAAATTGGTCATTTTCTTCTTCGTTCATTGGAGCTGTAATTTCACCTTTCATGGTTTTGCAAAAGTGAGTAGCACTCTTGAAATCCCTTTGTTCCGGGAAAACAACAAAGTCCTGAAAACTTACATTACAGACAGAACTTGTTACAACATTCGTGAAGTTTGCAGAGCCGTAAGTCTTCCATTCCTTTACAAAGTTATTAAAAGTCAGATGAGGTATCTCTAATTTTAATGAACCACAAGTTAAAAAAGTTTTAACCACTGCATCATCAAACAAATCTCTGGATAAAATGTAACTGACAAAGTAGCCTTGAAAGGTTTCTTTTATGGAGAATCCACCGAGGACTTCATTTTGCTCAACTCCAAGAACAATTGTTCCACCACCCTGAATCTCAATACTTTCTTCGGGTTGAGTTTGATTTTGCAGATCGATTTCTTCTACAGCCTCGTTTAAGAAAAGTTTTACTTTTCTGGTTTTCAAATTTACGGTCACGCAGATATGTAACCATGCCAAAAAGTAATCGAAAAGCTTAATTGGACTTGACATGAATTTTCCTCTGCCTTTACAACATGAGAATTCAATTGACCCTTTTTCAAAGTTAAACCCTGTAGATAAACAGAAATTTTAAGGTTATTTTAAATAACTTTACCATGATAATTTTTTTTATTCTATTAACATATGTTTTTATATAATAAAACACAATATTCTCTTTTTCTATTTATACACATATTTACAGTAACTAAAGTACATGGCTTATTTAACCTCTAACATAATATTATTAAATGATAGGTCATCCACGCAATTACACACAATAGATCATTCACACCTACAGTATGGGTATATAAAATTAAGGTATATGTTTTCTATTCGTCCTTAATTTTCCTGAAAATGTGGGTGAGCGCCATTTTTTAAAGGCTCTGTCTGTTGATTCCTATTCAACATGGTGGTTGGAATCTCAAAATATTCAGCTGATACAGGATCATTTATTTATATATATTGTAAGATAATTATAAGCAGCCAAAAACAAAAACAAAATAATAACAATGACTAGTATTGACAAATGAAAA
>JABUQX010093226.1:12500-21144 GCA_015478945.1 Trachelipus rathkii | reverse complement strand
TGAATATTTTATATAATTAGTTTTTCCTATATTTGTAATATAGCCCATATATAGCTATACTAAATTTAGGCTTTATAGAGGCCATACTATATACATAATATAATCTATAAATATAAATACTATATATATATTCATATATAATAAAATATAATATATTATGATTTATAAATATAATTATTATTAATATAAAACTATAATTATAATGTAGAATATAAGACATATAATATAGATAGTATATATTATAATATATTCATACATAGTATTATATATCCTATTACTATTCAGCACCAGTCCCCCATGGGCATCAGGGTGGATGCCCGGAGTCTGTCCGACGTCGCAAACCGTATTAATACTTTTTTCGAAACAACCTACTGGAAGGAGAAGGTATAATGGAATAAAGGAATCCGCCTCAAGACCATGCAGATGCCCCCAAGATTCATTCCACATTGTAACCTGGTTCCTACCTTCCACTCCCAATCAAAAACCCAAAAAATTTACAAGCGCGTCCTTATTTTAAGGTTGGTTCTATTCATTTCTTTAATCCGGAAAAGACTGATGGGATAAATTTTTCGCTCCTCGCCTAAATTAGCTCGGAAAATGCTTTATTTATTTATGCTTGTCTGTTTGTACACAATCAAATAGAAATGTCATTAAATATTTTGTTGCTCTTCTCTTGAATCCGTTAAAAAAATTAATTCTGTTTCTTAATTAATTTATTTTTTAATTCAATTTTTTTTTTCGTTCATAAAAACACATAAGTGCATTTTAATGTTTTGCACAAAAGATTATTAATTTTTTAGTTCGATTCTAAATAAATCTTTAACATAACTTGCAGAACATCTTCTTTCCTTAGACAAAGAAATCTTTTGGAACTTTCTTTAAAAAAATTTATTAGAATAATTTTAGCTTCAATTTGTTCTTACTTAGCTCTTCCTTTTCTTCTTTACGCTTTTTTAAAACCATGCAGTTTTTTTTAGTTGCGTAAAACTTCAGAACAGGGCAAGCAAAATATTATATTATAGTATATATTGATAATATATATATTATAATACATATATCATATATATATATATTATATATATACATAATGTAAATATATAATATACTTATATAATAGTACGTATATATATATAGATATATATAGCTCTCTCTGATAAGTCGATTTTCTGCTACAAAATCTTTATACATTTTATATTTTCATGTTCAAACTTATGTAAAAAAATCTGAGCGTACAGGCAAAAAAATTTTTACATTAAGTTCAACGGAATATTGGGTATTATTTAAAAGGCCAAAGTATCTCGTTAAGAGATACAGGTCAGGAAAAAATAAAATCAAAGGAAATCTACCCAGTCCCATTTAAAATACTCTCTCCTGAACTCCCTCCTCAAAACTTCAAATTACAGAAAACGAGGCTTTCAACAAGTGGAGGGTCAATAAATCAGAAGACCGGCAAACTCCGATCTCGATCATCAAGAATTCCAAAAAGGGAATTCGACTTATGGGATCAAATCAGTAAAGCCTGACTTCTCATTCTCTACTTATTTAAAAAAAGGAGGTACGCGAACTTTCTGCACTCGTTATATACCTTGATTGTTGGAATAATTACATATTTAAATATGATGAGAGGAGAGAATCATAGGGCAATGAGTAACGGAGGTAACAAAACCAGCTTAAAATTGGCGTCGTTACAATTCCATTACATCAAGATAAAACGGAAACGATTCCGTTTTACCAAAAGCTAACTTTGTAATAACGAATGGTGCCGCACCCCATATATAATAGATAGTATATATATATATATGTAATATTATATATATATAATATATAAGTATAAATATAAAGTATATATATTCATATATATGTTTATATAGTTAAACTATATATAATAATATAATATATATATAATATGAGTATATATATATATATCATATCCAGTTGATATTATATATAATTATATAATACTTGTATGATATATATATATTAGATATATTATATATAATATTATTACTATAGATAACTATATATATATATATATATTATATATATATATACTATATATATAGCCAAACTTACCCAAACCCTTTCATTGATATCTCGGAAAACTACGAGATGGTACAAGTAAAACTCAAGACATATTTGAATACACGTTAAATTTTATGTGAATTTTTTTTTTGAAGGCTCACACACGTGATTACAAATAACGAATCCCCTAGTTCCCATAAGCCTTAGTAGACCCTACTGTCCATCTTACCCCGTTATTCTTTCGTTTACAAAAAAAGAAAAAAAATTATAAAAAATATCACGTGCAATACTATTTTATCTAATATTTTCAATTAAAGAAATTAATTTCATACAATTTCTTTCTATATTGTCTTTTTTTTTTTTTTTTGTTGTTTTCTTAGCATTAATAGAAGCTTCTCCTTCTTAAAGATCTTGAGTACTCTGCCATCTCTGTCATTTTTTTTCTTTCCCGAGTAAAGACTAACATGTACGAAATTAACAGTTAACAATTTATTATAAACTATTATAAATTATTTATCTTCTTTATTAAAGGATACTACATTCGCAAATATTGTATTCTTTCTGTTACACACTATTTTTACGATATGGCGGAAAGCTTTGTTCAGGTTGCACCATACTATAGATACATATATGTTATATTATATATATATATAAGTTATATATAAGATAATATATATATATATATTAATATATTGTGTTTTATTTTACATAAAGGAAAAGCAAAGTTCTATTCTCTAATATATTATAAACATTAAACTGTTTCAGTCAAGATAAAAAACCTTGGCCACGCCAGTGATCGAACCACTTGATGTCCGGCTTACTTGATGATTTCAACCCGACTCTTAACTTAACATCCTCGAATGCCAAAAAACTTAAGATTTAATAACAAGTATAAAAGATTTGCCACCTCACTTGCATTAAATCGGCTTATGATCTGCTTGCTGACCTTAAAGTAATAATATAAGGTGTAATTTGTGACTCTACATTATTTTAACTGGTTACTCAAAATTCATTGAATCTTCTACCAACTCCCTCCACCACAACTCTTGTAAACTTAGAATAAGAGTTCATAACCACAAGATTTTATTCATACCCCATCCAATATTCACGAAAATCTAAATCCGAAAAGTAAATGTCAAACACAAAAAAGAAAAAAAAAAAAAAAAAAAAAAAGAATTTTTCAATTAATGATTTCGTTTCTTGAAATTGATTTAACCAATCACTTCCAATCTTCAAAAGGAGCCTAGCATCTCCACCGAATATACTCTTTCAGTCAATGAAATCTGACAACCTTTTGTATATAAGTTCTTGTGAAATTTCATTCTTCCTTCTCAGTTTTCCTAAATTTTCTTACTCTCTAAATTACTTCCATCTTGATTAATACGATATTTTATATATATAAAATATATATATATATATAAGTATATCATAATAACAGTAAAATAGAGAGCGAATATATATATAATATATATAAATATATTAATATATATGATTATACTAATATATATATATATATCTAATATCTATATCTAATATAATATATATAATAATATTCCTTTCTTTTACAATTAGACCATCAACCATCTATCTATTAAAAAATAATCATTCTTTATTGTATTATACTTCTCTGAATAACATTTATACTCCTTTTAAATATTCATCAACTTAATTATTTAAATCTATTTAATTTTAAATACATCAACTACAAGAACAGCGCCCAAAAGAGTGTGTATATACTAATGTAGTTTTTATTATTCATTTTTATAATTCATTAGCATGTTCTTCGTCTAGACTATAAATCAATTGGATCTGTTTCCTTCCAGTTGAAATAACATCTAATTAAAATCTCTCTCGGTCTCTGCTCTCTCTCTCTCTCTCTCTCTCTCTCTCTCGCCTCTCTCTGTCTCTCTCTCTCTCTCCTCTCTCTCTCTCTCCTCTCCTCTCGTCATTAATCGAAATCTCTTTTCCTGCTCGTTTCACAACAGAAAAGTTTATATGATTTGTTTCTTCAAAAAATTATTCCTATTCTATTAGAAAAAAAACAGTTTAATAACATTTGAGATTTACTTATAAAATTTAAAAGATTAAACTTAGATGCAAAATCTTCTAAATTTAATGATATTTATTTTTTTTCTTAAGATCCGTTTTCAAATGACTAAATTCAACATGGAATAAGTTGTCTATTTCCATTCCTTCGAATAATTGCCCGAACAGTCATAAAAAGAAAAATCAACTAAAAGACAAATATGGCTAAGCGAACAAATCAAAAAACGGTCCTAAAATATTGGCTCAATTCTTTCTCCTCATTTATCTCTGAAAAAGGTTTGAAGGTTTTTAGCTTTTTTAACATTATGTTACGGAAAGAACTACAGCTGTCTCTTACAGATCCATTGACGATGAGTAACTGAAGGTCTTTTTTATTCTGGAATAAGATGATTCAATTTTTAACGCATGTGCTCTTCCGGCACTAAATAATTGTGAAACTGTCCTTCTTTATGATCGTTTTTCCTTTTACTTTTACATGACATTTCTTCTAATAATCTTATTATATATATATATATATATACATATAATATACTATATATATAATATAGCGTATATATATATATATAATATATATAATTATATTAATATATATTATGATATATATATATAATATATAGTAGATAATATATATAATATATAGATAATAGGTAATATAAATAATAATAT
Organism: Trachelipus rathkii; assembly: GCA_015478945.1. Taxonomy (NCBI): domain Eukaryota; kingdom Metazoa; phylum Arthropoda; class Malacostraca; order Isopoda; family Trachelipodidae; genus Trachelipus; species Trachelipus rathkii. The sequence continues at coordinate 16,410 of JABUQX010093226.1, read as the reverse complement.
ATTATAGCATTATATATAATAATTGCATCCGTAACTTTGACTACTCTGCTCTCTCTCTCTCTCTCTCTCTCCTCTCTCTACTATATTATATACATATATAATATTATAATATATAATATATATATATATATAAATGATACATATATCAATGAGGTTCCTCTTTCAGGCACTAAACTGTATACTATAATAAATGTATTATACTTAAAATGTGATACTTATATAATATATAGAGTACCCTTATATCGTGTTATATAATATATATAATATATAATATATATTATAGTATAAATATATAAGTATTATATATTATATAATATTATATATATAATATTAATATATAAATATTATTACTAAGATATATATATATATAGCATAGTATATATATATATATATATATATATATATATTATAATATATATAAATATATAATTAATGATAATATATATTATATTATATATATATATTAATATTATAATATATATAATTATATTAATACTATATATAATATATAGTATATATAGTAATATATATATAAAGCTATATATATAAATATAGTATAATATAATATTATAATAATATTAGATATATATAATATATATAAGTACTATTATATATAATAATATATATATATATAAAAAATATATAAATATATAGTATAGATATATATATATATATATATTATATATAATAGATATATAAATATTTATATATATATAATATATATATAAAAGTATAATATAACTAGTATGTATATATACTTATTATATATTATATATAAATATATAATAATATATATATATAATAATATATATATATATAATATTACTATATGATATATAATACTATATATATTATTCGGTACCTCAATTTACTAAAAATCTAACATAATTATATAATATATATATAGTATAGACTAGTACAATTAATTATACTATATATATATACAGTTATATATAATATATAATTAATATATATATAGATATATATAATAATATATATATATATATATATTAATATATAATCTATATATATACCCGTCATATTACTATAATAGAGTTATAATATATATATATAGTAAAATATATAATATAATATATATATATAAATGAGTATATAATATAGTAATATAGTATAAAATTTTAAATATTATTTTTTTATATATATTCTACTATAATATATTTATATTGATTTTCAGGTAATACTTATATAGTGTGGATATTATATATACTATATAATATAGTATATATATATATACTATATTATATATACATGTATAAGTATATATATATATATATATATATAGTATATATATATAATATATATATAATATTTAATATATATATATATATCATTAGTATTATTACTATATATATTATATATATATACTATATTATATAGTAATATATATATTATTAATAATATTACTATATTATTATATATAGATATATATTCCTTCTTCGGCTGTATATTAGTAATATAAAATGTAATATAGTAATATAGTTATATAATATATATACTGTATAATATATTATAAATATTATAGTAAAATATATCATATATGATATATATTATAGTATATATATATATATATATAATATATATATATATATTTATTATATAGATTATTATATATATAATAATTATACTATATACATATATATATTATATATATTTATATAATAGATCATATTATGTATACTATATATATATAATTATAGTTATTATATAATATAGTATCCTGTTATTAGAATTTTTCCCGTACTATACTAGATACCTATCCTATTATTTTAGTAATTTATTATACTATAGTAACAGTGAGTGGAAGCTATATATGAATATTATTATTATAGGATGATAGATAGTAGATTAAATGTGGGAATACAATTAGATTTAGAGAGTATATGCTTGATATTACGAGATTTTAGTGCAAGAGTTGGAATGAAGAGAGAAGTGATGAGTTGGAGGAGATTACGGGATCGTATGGGGAGGATGTAAGAAACTTGAAAAAAAAGATTTTAATAGATTTTTGTATGAGAAATTATCTCATAATCTCAAAGTCATAAATTGCTATTTTTAGCACAAAGATTCCCATACGTACACACGGTATAGGTGGAACAGTAGTGCTGAAGAATTTGATCAAATTTCTATTATAGGTTATGTAAGTTTAGATGCAAAATAGTACAGGACTTGAAAGCATTACCAGGAGTTACCCTAGACTCAGATCACAGATTGATAGTGGCGGATTTGAAGGTAAAAATTGATAAAATACAAAAGAGAGGAAAAAAAGATGTTATTTAGGTAGAATCTTTGAAAGAAAAAGAGAAAAATAGATACGTAGAAAAACTAAATGAGAAGATTGAAGAAATAGAAAATGAACATGAATATATGGATATACAGAGTGTCATAGAAAGCACAGCAGTAGTGTATTTAGGAAAGAAGTGGATGAGGGAGCAGAAAAAAGAAACACATTGTGGGGGAATGAGGAAGTGAAAGAAGCGCCAAAGGAGAGAACAACAAAAATAAGAAAATTACAGAAAATAAGAACTGTATAAAGAATACGTGCAAGCCTGGGACAGAACAGAAAGAATTAAAAGAAGATAAAAGAGAGAAGCTGCAAGAAAATCAGCACAATAATTACTATAAAATATTGCCCTATTGGCTAAGGATTTCAGGAAACGAATTATCGTCCAATTTTAAACCCTACTTATATTGATTTTGAAAATAGAAAATTGCGATAATTTTTTTTTCCGATCATTCGATCAGGTGAAATTTTAAAAGCATTTGTAATCGGGGAGATACACATTTTTTTTAAACAATTTTTTTTTGTATGCAGTAGGTTGGCCTCAGTCCTTGGAATAAATATTGAAAAAAAAAAAATTATGAAAATTTATTTTCTTTTGCGAGTATACAAAAAAATTATCTAAATAGAAATGGTGTATCTCCCACTAATATACACTCTCTAAAAATTTGATGTTGATCGGATAAGTAAATAAAAATATCTCAATATTTCACTTATTGCAAAAAAAAAAAAACGAAGAGGGGAGATCCTAGTAAAGCCCAAGAAAACAAATGAGAGGTGAATGTGCTATTTTGAGGATATTTTGAATGCTGATACAGAGAACCATGAAAGAGAATACGAGGAGAGAGTAGAGGGGGTAGTGAGTGAGGACCTTATAACATGGCAAGAAAAAAGAAACTCTAAAGAATATGAAAAATGGGAAGACGCCAGGAGAAGACGATATAGCAATAGAGTTTATCAAGGAAAGAGAGGGAAGTTACAAGAAACAATATGTAATCTTTTTAATCAACGTTGGTGTGAGGGAAAGGTGCGGTGAGATGAGGTAAAACTATCATAATCCCCATATACACATGAAAAGGAATACAGGGATTTGCGAAAATTATAGAATATCTCTGATTGACCATCTGACAAAAACATGTATGAAAGAATTCTAAGAAAGAACGATAAGGGCGGTTGTTAAGCTGCAGCTTGGTGAAAAGACAGCATTGATACAGGAAAAATAGAAGTACGAACAGATCTTCTGTTTCCATTTAACGAGTGAAAGTCGAAGAGACGTGAAATTCAATTAAGAAGGTGTTTTGTGCTTTTATAGATCCTTTGAAATTTTTTTTTTTGTGATTCCGTTGGACTAGGAGAAAATTTAGACATACTTAAGAGAGGTTTATGGTGTTGACTGGAAGCTAAGGAGAGCAATTCGGAGGATGTATGAGGTCTGTAAATGTAATGTGAAGACAGGTTATGAAAACTGAGAGGAGCGGTTAACTGTTCTGTAAAGAGTTCACTATAGGCGGCAGTTATTTCCCCTATACTCTGTGCTGCATATTTAGACAGATGCAGGTAAAGCAGTAGAGAATGAAACAAGGTGGGTTGAATTTGGAGGAGCTATGTGGC
>JABUQX010093226.1:0-2500 GCA_015478945.1 Trachelipus rathkii | reverse complement strand
AGTAATATATATGGGCAGTAAGCCAAAAAAAAATTTAGGGCGTGTTGTTAGATTAAGAATATATATAATATATATATATTAATATATATATTATATATCATATATATATATATATATATATATATAATATACTATATATTTATATATATATAGTATATATATAAATATATATATTATATACATATATATATATATATATATATATATATATATATATATATATATATTATATGATATATATATTATATATATATATATATATATATAATATTATATATATATATATTATATATATATATATATTTTATATATATATATAATATATATATATTACTCATAAAAGGGAATAAAATAATGGAACATTTAATAATAATTTTAAAAATAAAAAAAAGGATAATTTTTATTCATAAAAAAAATTCTTAATTTTTGATCTCTTAACAGCAAAAATGAATGATAACTTCCTTCGTTTATATTGTGAAGCTATGAATGAACACTCATAAAGCCAGTTCTGCTAGATTTTCTTCTCTTGTAGAATTGAAAAAGTTTGCTTTGAGCCTTTTCAGAGTAGTGAAATATTGTTTTGGATTTTACATTTTGAGTGAAGTAAATGCTAAAATCCTTAACAATCTAAATATGACTGCACATATCAAATTTATTGCCAAATTAGCAAATTAGTTGGGATAGATGTCGATGGAATAGGTAACTTTATAAAGATTAGTAAGTATGGGATCTTTGATTCGCGAACTTGTTCTCTAACTGATTTGAAAAATCAAGAATATAAAATGTAATTGCCCTATATCTTTTCATTTTAAATGGATTCTCACGAGGCATTATAATTTCTTCATTATCGAAAGTAGAAGTTCTGTTGTAACTTCCAAAATGTTTTGAAAAATGTTTCGTTGATGTTTGCTTGAAAACCCTTCTAAACAAAATCACATTTCCAATAGCTTAGAGCAGTTGCTGTCACTTAATTATGGAGAGCAATGTAAACATACTGAAAGAAGTGTTTAATGAATAAAGTTAAAGCATTAAATAAAAAACTTAGCAAATTTGCTTTTGCTTAAAGACTGAAAGATCTGAAGTTTTTATAAAAGGTTTATATCTTGATCCATTGAAGCTCCTCTAAAAGCCTCACAATGCTTAAAAATTTCATAGGTCGTTAACAATTCCATTTTTCGAAATAAATTATACACCTACCTTGTGTCGCCAGACAGTGAAGAGGTTATGGAGAGCTTGGTAGTGACCATTTTGTGTCTGGGGAGAAAAATTTTTCGTTATTTTTTTCTTTAAAATATAGTCGGCCACGTATGGCAGATCTAGAAATAGCATATAGTATGCATTCGAGATGTGCCAATGGTAAAAGTGTTTCAGATGAAGGTGTATAGTTGACGGACAATACTGAATGTAGACTAGAGCATGACTCAACAAATGCCGTGATATTCGAGCATCTCGTAAATCACTTACATAAATTATGAATATTCATCACTTCTGCTTCTCTATTTATTTTAGGCTTTTTGCTTACCGAATGATTTCATCGCTGTGATTCCACCAGATCAAGAAAGATTATTATAATTTATTATACAAAGAGTAGATATGAAATGTTCCTCTTCAGATTAATAGTAGATATACAGGACAAATCAAAGTAACCACAAGATTATAAGCATTATCAAATAAGGAATTCAGTATCTAAGGTTCCCTCTCAGCGAAGTTAAACCTTATCAGAATATATATGATATTCTTAACGATACCACATGAACTTGAACAGATACACACGTATTACATTCTCACAACACCTTTATTAGGTCCCTGTCAATTTCCTAAACAAAATGCTTGATCAAAGAGTTTATCAAGTCTTATATATTTTACACTGCCGAACTCTAGAATTAGTCTCAAAATAGGTAAAATCTGTCAACGGATACTATTAAAAAAAAGATAGTCGTAAATTCCAATCGAGCAAGACTACATAACATAGTTATAGTGATCATAGAATATACTCGGCTATACTAAAGCAATCAGAGCAGCGTGATCTCTTATTAATATTATAAAACACCTCATCAGCGACTTAGGTGATGAAATAAGCGTTACGCGTTCAGAATTTTTAGTAATCATATATTATATGATATGTCACTCAAATCAATCCATATTATTATGAATAACTTATCCATTATTAATCTACTTTCATTATTAATGTTTATATGCTTAAATTGAGTCACATTACTTAACAAACTCCTGCTTAGGAACTTCATTTCATAAAAGAAATTTTAAACACTATTTACAGTAAATGTGAAATCAAGGTTACACGTCTTCTATACATTTTTATATGTGTGATCCATCATAGAAATACTGTTCCGTGGTAAATATTATATTATAGATTATTAGATATCTTATAGTTCCTATGACTGGAGAAATTTAAGGGGACTATATGGCCGTTTAATCGGAATATACTGAATATTACTTAGGCTGTTGGATGACGAGTATAGAGAGGTAAGGTATACAATTC
>JABUQX010093225.1:17500-30368 GCA_015478945.1 Trachelipus rathkii | reverse complement strand
GGGCCACACCCGGCCTCCTCTGTCCACTGCCCCTTTTTCGCCTTGAAGAAGGAAATCCTGGAGCAGTGCATCATTCATAAATATGACCGTCGAGAGGCTACTCGCCGGGCGAGAGAGAAGCTGGCTCATCTTCCTCTTTCTTATGCAGCTGCAACGTCCACTCCATCTGCGATTGCTTCTACCGTTGCCCATCGCCCCCGTGCGTTGTGTCCGGAACTTGTTCCGCTTTCACGTTCGACTGTTCGGCCTTCCATGCCGGTTACCGGATCACCTGTTTCGGTGGTTCCTGTGGCTCTGGACAATTTTCCTCCCAACTCTCCCAATAGGTCGCCCGGACCACTCGTCGTTCTTCGCCGACACACACGACCCTCTCTCATGCTCCTCTCCTTGTAGAGGTCCATGCAGCTTCCAAGGGGATATCTGATTTTGCGATAAGGTTTCCGCTTCTGTGGTGATGGCAATGTCCATGTGCCTCGTCGAGCCTACCTGTATCGTCTCCCGGAAACGCCCTGCTTCTGTTTCGCCGGGGAAACACCAAGTCCCTCTTAACGGTTGCGAGAGTCCGTCCAAGGGCGGATCTTCCCGGGACAGACATCCGTACTCTCTTGCTTATCGGGCCGCGGACTTCTTGAAGCAGAAGGATCCCGTTTGTACTGGGGGACCTGTCTCTGTCCTGCCTAAACGGGCTCGCCGCGCTGACAACCCGCGTGGCCGATCTCGGACCAGTGGTCCGCCCTCTGCCCGTTCTGATAATTTACTACTTACTCCGCCTAAGCCCGCTTCGTTTCTGCACTATTCAAGCGATTCTGAAACGTTTTCGGATGCCACGATGGACTCTTCGGACTACTCTTCTTCCGTGGGGGTGTCACGTGCTGACACTGTTGTCCCCCGAGAGGAGGTCCGAGGAGGTATCGATTGACACCTCGCCCGCTCGCAGTTTTCCTTCGGGGGTAGACGCTCTCTGGCACCCGCTTCGATGTGTGTTGAGGGTGGGTTGGCTGCTGATGGATGCAGGAGGATGGACGAGTCTTCCCTTCCTGCCTCTTCCCCTCCACCCTCTTTGACTTCGGTCCCGTCGACGGAGCCTTCTGGCTCTCCTCGAGCGCGGACCGCTTCCGAGATTTTAACTGCTGACGCCATACACTTGTCATCCGATGTGTCTCATCTCACTCCCGCCGACACCATTCCTACTTGTCATCCTCTTCCATCTTCCCCAGCCTTTGTTAGGGCGCCTCCTGGCAAGACGCGTCCCCCTTCCCGGCTTGCTAAGAAGTCGGGCAGGGGTGCGTCTGAGGGGAGGGATGTTCGAAATGTGGAGTGTGACTTGGCGCGCCTCTTTGGCGAGCCCTCTCCTGATGTGCCCAGGAACCCCTCTCGTCAACAGGGGGGTCCACACATATCCCTGCTGCGAGATCTTCCTCTCCCTCCGGGGTTTGTGGTTCCTGTCGGTGGGCGTCCGACGGCTCACGGGACCTTCTGCCTTTAACCTCTGAGAAGACTGCCACATCCCAAAACATCGTGACTATTGTCACGGATCGTCCTGACCATTGATTATTTCCCGTTTATGGCACGTTTCATCCAATGGAACTGCCGCGGATACTTTGCTAATTACGAAGAGCTGAAGAGATTACTTGTCGATCATCAGCCCTTGGCTGTTTGTTTACAGGAGTTGCAACTTCGTGACCGTGACCTTTTGCAACCTTCACGGTACAGGGAGCCCCTTATTTCCCTGAATCGTGGAACCAGCGACAGAGGTGGGGCAGCGATCCTGCTTCACGAGTCTGTCCCATTTACTCCCATTCCATTTTCTACTCCGCTGCATGCCGGCGGCTCGTCTCCATCTTGACGCGCCACTTACGCTGTGCTCGGTGTACCTGGCGTCCAGCTGTAAATATACCAAGAAGGACCTCGTCGATTTTTTCACGTGTCTCCCACCGTACATGTTGGTCCTTGGTGACTTTAACCTCCACCATCCTTTGTGGGGAGACTCTGTTTCGTCCCCCAATGCCGATTGGTTGCTGAGTATTTTGCAGGATTTTTCATTGGGATGTTTCAAGAAGGCCCTCGTCGATTTTTTCACTTTGAACGTTTTTATACAGGCACTTCTTCCAGTGTTGACGTCTCGTTGTGTTCCATCTCGTCTTTAGATCGTTTTGGGTGGGAAAGGTCGTCTTTCCTCTGTGGTAGTGACCACTACCCTATCGTGATACCATCCTTCGGCCCCAGTCCGCAGCTACCACCCTATTCTGGCTGGCGCTATGACAGGGCAGACTGGTCTTCCTTTCATCAGGCCACTTACTTTTCCATTTTCCTGCAACTAACGTGTTCCCGTCGCCGGCGGATGCCTTCACTTACTTTCAGGAAGTTATCCTTCAGGCGGCAACGGAGCATATACCCCGTTCATCTGGGACCCGGAAATCAACAACCCCCTGGTGGAACCAGGAGTGTGCTCGGGCTAATCGTGAAAAGCGTAAGTTGTATAAGCTGTATAAACAGACTCCCACACCTTCCAACTTGATTCTGTTTAAGCTTCGGCGCCGCTCCCGGCGTATTTAAATAGCCGTACGCGGATCAGTTATTTTCGCACATACGCTTCCACCGTTAATTCTTCTACGCCTGTATCATCGGTCCATTAAAAGGTGCGAAAAATTTCACGAAAACACCATGCTGATCCGCCTATTATCCTCGTTTACGGCCCGCAAACTTCTGATGTCATCTCTGCTCCCGGGGTTGTGGCGGACGAGTTGAGTTATCACTTCGCGTCCTGCTCCAGCGGCTCCCGGTATCCTGAACCTTTTCGTTCTAGTCGCTTGCGGGTGGAGTTTCCTGATTTTTCTGTTCCGCCTGGAACAGACTTTCCATACAACCGGCTATTCACCAGGGCCGAGTTCCTAGACGCCCTCAAGCTTTGCGGGGATGGAGCGCCTGGCCCTGACGGCATCTCCTTTCAGATGCTTCGCCATGCTCATCCATCTGCCACTGCCTTCCTTCTCGGCTTATACAATAGAATATATGTGGAGGGGGTCTTCCCTCCTGTCTGGTCTACTGCATATATTATCCCCATTCCCAAACCTGGGAAGGATCCGACTTCTTCCGATAACCATCGCCCTATTTCATTGACCTGCAATACATGTAAACTCATGGAGAGATTGGTGGCTTCCCGTCTTGTTCCCATGTTGGAGCAAACTCCATGCATTTTTCCGACTACCATTTTGTTTTGGGCGCATCGTTCGCGCCCAGGAGTCCTCTCCTTTCGTTGGATCACGACATTTCGTGAGTCATTTGCTTCAACAAAATGACCCTGCCGTCTTCTTTGACCTCGAAAAAGGCGTATGAAGGACGTGGAGGTTGGGGGTTTGCGGAGCCTCCCGCCTTGGGCTTAGGAAGCAACTTCCTTATTCCTTTCAGGTTTGTTGATTTCGGAATCGTTCGTTTTCAGGTCCGTTGTGGTGGCCAAGCTGTCGGGCGTTTTGTCCTGGACGAAGGGTGCCGCAGGCAGTGTTACTGAGCAGTTGCTTTCGCTATTGGTTTCAAGGTATCGATTCCAGTCCCGACGTCAGTGACGTCTCCATCTATGTTGACGATCTTGCCCTGTTACATCTCTGGGGCTAAAACTTCCTTGTATGGAACGTCAACTTCAATTTGCCATCGATAGGGTTTCCTCCTGGTTGCTCTGCGCGGGGCTTTTACATTTCTCCACGTTCGAAAAACTACAGCGCGTGCTGTTTCCGGAAAATCCTCGTTCGTGGGGTCGCCTACATTTTGCCTCCAAGTTACGTCCTCTTTATGGCTCCCCTATCCTGTGGAGCCGAGGGTGCGGTTCCTGGGTCTGTTGCTCGATGAGCGCCTCACATACCTCCTCATATTACTCTCCTCAAAGCTAATTTGGCCGCCGTTCCTTGGATCTTTTACGGCACCTCACCTCCAAGACTTGGGGTGCGGACAGAAAAAACCAATGCTCCACCTTTAACCATGCTGGTGCGGGCTTAAACTGGACTATGGTTGTGCCATTTATGGCAGACCTTCCAGTCCTACCTCCGCCTTCTTGACCCCATTCAGACTGAAGGTCCTGAGGATTTGCCACGGGTGCATTTCCGTTTCCTGCTCGGAGGGAAAAGCTGAGGTGGGGCCCGGGGTGATGCGGTCCCTATCCCTGCGGAGGGAGCAGCTCATGTGCTCGCGGTTCATCCGTTCTTTCAGGTTTCCTAACCTCGTCGACCTGACACTATAATAGAGGCCGTGTCCGGCACCAACCCTTCTTATGGCCATTTGCTGGGGGTGTTACTTCCATCTCGCTTTCCTCGAACCTCCTCACGAGCGGTCATGCCAAGTTTGATTTTACCTCTACCCGTTTCACAGTGGGTCTCTCCGCTCCTCTGCTCTCTGCAGTGGGATCCAGTTTTTGCATAAGTCGGAGGCACACCCGGTGCTGTTGAGGGATTCCTTTGTATCTCACGCGGAGGTCCATAGTGACTCTATAGCGGTTTACACCGATGGTTCAAAGACGGAGGAGGGGGTGGGAGCTTCAGCTGTGTTTCCGGACATCCTGTATCCCATACCCTTCCACCCTATTTGTCTGTTTTTTCAGCTGAACTAATAGCAATGTTCCATGGCGGTGAACAGGACAGTACTTCGCCCGTTGGGGTAATTTATACCATTCTTTTCGGATTCTCGGGAGCGCTCCCAGTTCGTTGCTTGACCGGTCGACCCGTAACCCCCCTTTGGTCTGTGCCATTCAACAGTCCCTCTGCTTGTTTACCAGCGGCGGCACACCATCATTGAGTTCTGTTGGGTTCCCTACCATGTGGGTGTTCCTGGCAAATAACGGGCCGATGGGGAAGCCAAACAGGCGGCTGCACACAGGGTGTCGAGTGCCCGTTACCTTCCTCCTGCTGTGCGCCTGGGCCATTTCCTTGCTACAGATTTCTCCATCGCTTTGCGTCGGGGTGTCATCTCTGGCTGGCAGTCATGTGGCGAGGATGCTCGTTGGCGCAAACTTCGGAATGTTATTATTATTATTATCCGGTATTCTTATCTTGTAGGAGAAGTCGCCTCCTGGAGGTGGTCCTGGCTCGTTTGCGTCTTGGTCATACAAATCTCACTCATGGATTTCCTATGTCGCGGGGTGTTCCCCCGACCTGCCCATTTTGCTCCTCCAGTTGTCCTCTCACTGTCGTTCATCTCTGTGAATTGCATTGCCATCTCAACCCTTAGAAGCAAGTTCTTTCCTGACGGTGCTAAACTACCCTCTTCAGCATCGCCTCAGCACATCTTATCGAATCATCTCATTTTCGGCTAGTGATCGCATTTTTACCTTCCTCTTGGAACTGAACATCTTGTATAAGAACTTAACCATCTCAGCCTTGTTCCTCTTTCGTTTTGTTATGGATTTCCCCTGTCGTAGTTGCTAACACGGTATAGCCGCATTCTTGTGTGCTGTGGAGATCCCTGTGCATCCACTCAAAAAAAAAAAAAAAATATATATATTATTATTGTCATTATTATTATTATTATTATTATTATTATTATTATTATTATTATTATTATTATTATTATTATTATTATTATTATTATTATTATTATTATTATTATTATTATTATTATTATTATTATTATTATTATTTTTTATTATGATTACCTCTCGTTCTTTCATTTTATATTTCTGTTTTTTATATATCTTTGTCTAATTTTATATATATATATATATATATATATATATATATATATATAATAATTATATATATATATACTATATATATATATATATTATATATACTATATTATATATATTTATATATATATATATTATATATATATATATTAGAGATATATATATATAATATATATTGATATATATATATGTCATATTTTTTTCTTTTTTTTTGGGGGCCGCAGATGAGAGTCCTGAGTGACAAGAAAATTCGAAGTGTCAAGGTTGGCAATGGCATCGATACCTGCATTAATAGTAGAATAGTGCTTCATATAATTTCATGTAATGATTAAGTGTTGAGATGTCCGGCTAGTACAAGATTACGTAAATTGATGTTGGATCACTTGCTTTATCGGAATTATATGGTTAGCATAGAATTCTTTCGAATCTTCCTATGGTTCGTCGTCCGAACCTCGAGGCGCGCGGAAATCGTCTATCGCATCAATGAAATAAGCTAGTAGAGTCATTCTATGGGTAAAACATAAATAGACCGTTTTACGACAAAAGATGCCCGGATGAGAACTGTCGTTAGCCCAAAAAGCCTGCGCTGTCCTAAGAAGTATTGAAGTCGAGAGGGAATGTAAATTTACTTATATAGATGAATGATGAATATATAAACAATGGTACTTGAGAGTCATAATGACTATGATTAAGATAATTAATTAATCTCTTCTACAGTGCAACTAATCAAAACGTCAGCCAGAACCCGAAACGCCGACCATATTCAGATTACTCCTGGATGAAATCTACTCTCATAGCTGCCTATTGATACATCACCAAAGCAAATTACGATATTTAAAAAAGAGAAGATGCAATTCAGTTAATTGAAAGGCTTATTGTCCCGTGTCCTAATCGGAGAAACTGGTATTGGCATTAATCTTTCTACCAAATGTACGTGACGGACAGGTATTGAATCTGCCACCCCGACAAATGCAACATACCCAGCGAACAGTATTACATCAAACTACACCATTTAGATTGACTCCACTTTAACAACAGCTCCGGCGGTATAAAAGCACCATTAAAGCCCACGAATCAGAATAGATAAATCTCGGTACACCTAAATTAAAAGCTCGGACCACTGCCATAAAATCTCGCAGCTCAGCCAACGCCCCAGACCTATAACTCGTTTTTAATGAAACGACAAAAGACCCGAAAAAATTCTAAAGCCCCGGCTAGTGAGTACAAGTGAAAACAAGATATTCTTAGATATTCAGTAGACCTACTCGTCATAGGCCGACAAACTGGCCCGACGTTCCTCATCGAGATGTAAAAAAATTCACGCACCACCACACGAGTCTTTCGGGATGGCAATTAGTCCGAGACCCGGAATATGTATATACGACCCATTAAAGAATAATATTTAATCCATCCTTACTGCTTGACAATGAGACTTAGAGTACGTCAACCTCTCTCTTTATCTCATTCACGAGTCTCTGCTCCCGTGGTCACGACAATAATAAATAATAGGCCACCTATCAAATCACAACGCGGTGGTTACAAAGTAGTGGAAACTGAAAACCGGCCAAATCAAAAGGCCAAAAAGGAAAAGAGGTCTAGTCCCGCAACTTTATTAACAGAAAGAGAGGAAACAGCATTATACAAGAAGAGACAGGCTGATTGTAATTTAGGAAAGAGCTACTGAAACCAGAAAAATAAAGCTCAACTCAAGAAAGAGGAAGCTCAAACATCAAAGAAAAAGGAAGGAAAGCTTAACTCAGAGGAAAGAGGAAAGCTGAAGAAAATTCAAACTCAAAAAAAGAGGAAGCTCAACTCAAGAAAGAGGAAGCTGAAAGGATTGAAAGAAATGCTCAACTCAAGAAAGAGGAAGCTCAACTAAAAAAAGAGGATGACGTTATGGAAGCCGCTAGTTACCAGATAAACATTCGAGAAGCCGAACGTACGCTGAACTTTGAATTCAGGACGCAGGACGACTGTCCAATCACTCAATCTTTCGTTCCCATCTCAAACCAATGTATTCCTCAATCGACCCAACGTTAAGGTACCGAATATGTCCCTGTTAACGATTGAAGTCAAGGCGAATGCTTTAAAATAGGACGTCTTTCAGGTTCAGACGTTGTTCGAGTAGAGTTATGGACGGACAGTACTTCAATTGTGGAAAATCACTGAGGAACTTGATATAATGGCCTCGCATAATTCGATGTGCGAACTTCGTTACTGGACGTGCTTGTCAGATATAATAGCAAGTTGCCGCCCAACTTAGCAAATGATTTTTCTAGCTTAAAAGAAGCCCTTCTTATTCAATTTAATATGACCGAGGATGGTTATCGGGCTAAGTTTAAGGAAGCCAAGCCTAAAGCAGGAAGAGGGCCCGTTACAACTTCTAAAATCGGATTTAAATCACATCTATCAGATGGAGCGAGCTCTCAAATGTTAACCCAGATTATCAAGGGGTTATAAACTGATCTCATTGGTGGGTCCGGATCAATTTCTCACCTGTGCCCCAAGGACTAGCGGTTTCATCTTAGAGAGACAGGACTCTCTTAGGTTTAAAGACATTGCTTTCTTCGTGCAGTAAACTTTCTTCAAAGCAAAGGGAAGAAACCTTGTACCAAAAGGCAACATTTGAACCCTTCTGTGCATCTGGTAGTAACGAAGAAAAAAACTCAAGCCCATTGATACTCACGCCAACACACCAAAGTTTGCGGAATATGCAACAAAGTCGGCCATGATTCTCTAATGCTTGTTATTCAGCCCAAAACGGAAACAATAGATTTTCGCGTAACCGGCACCATTTTGACAATAAGTATAATCGTGATAACAAGACGGCGGAGAGAAGATGGCACGCACCAAGGAAAGAAATACACAATGCAGATGTTACCATTGATAAGTCTGTCAACAAAGAAGATTTTGCAGCGGCATGCCAAATTGTGGAAGAAGATAGGTGTGTTGATGTGAGTAAAATGTTAAAGGACGGCATGTTGCATGTCGACGGTAAATCAATCCCCGTTATAACCATGTCATGTCAGGATAATTCAAACGTCAGACATTCCCTCATGCCTGTTACGAATGGCTCTATAAATGGCTTTGAG
Source organism: Trachelipus rathkii (assembly GCA_015478945.1). Lineage (NCBI taxonomy): Eukaryota > Metazoa > Arthropoda > Malacostraca > Isopoda > Trachelipodidae > Trachelipus > Trachelipus rathkii. The sequence goes on along the minus strand of JABUQX010093225.1, from coordinate 21,605 downwards.
GTATCCGTACTTCGTGATACAGGGTGTAGCGGTGTAATTGCGAAAAAGAAGTTTGTGAAAGACCATCAGTTCACAGGAAAAATTAGAAAAATGCTTCTAATAGACAACACCCTTAGGACAGCCCCAGAAGCAAGAATTTGGATTCAGACTCCGTTCTATACGGGGTATGTAGAAGCTTTATGTTTAAAAGATGCACTCTATGATTTAACATTGGGAAATATCCCAGGCGCGCTAGGTCCGGAGACAATAGGGTTCGGAATTAATGATAAAACCAATATCAGCAAGGACACAACCGTTGTCAAAACAACTCATGAAGCTGAAATTAATATAGAAGATCGTAAGACATTGAAAAATGTGAATAGAAATTTTCTGTCACAAAATCAAGGAAACTCTAGTCATGATAATGACACATCCAACGGAAGTGTAATGGGTTTAACAATTTTAATCAATAATATTGATGATGAAACCCAATTAAATCATCAAAAAGCACATCAAAAGGTACGGAGTCGTGCGGATGACATTCCAAGTTCATGCTCCATCGATGTCAGCGCTGATGATACAATGCAGATTGAGGTGACGGCAGAGGTGCCTGAAAGAATTAATAGTAGATTAGAGAGAAGGGTGTCTCAGTTAACACCGGTGAACGAAGAATGTGAAAAGGATTATAAAAGGAAGTTGGAAGAGAAGAAACCAGAAGTCAAAGATTTATGTATAAAACACTATGGCACATTGTCGGAACCAGAATCTGCAAAAGAAGTTTTGATAGCTAAGGCAGAAGAATCCGATAACGGATATTTGCGGAAGGAGAAATTTGAAATGAAAAATGGAATTGATGAAATCACTGCAATAATCAAAGTTGCACATGATGAAGACCAGGCTAAACTTCAGGAACTTCAGATTTATTTCATCAATATTCTTGGATTGATTTTATGCCTGATGGATTCCATACAAAAGAAACCTCAAGTCCAGGTTAAGAAGGAGAGGAGATGTTCATCGTCGATTGATATAACTTGTTCTCCAAACAATACTGATGAAGAATTTGAGAAATTCAAGTTTGAAACAGTTGATATGCACGGAGAAGATAAATTCAAAATTGAAAGCCCTCAAGAAACGGAGAAGCTTAATGAAAGTTTAAAGACGTCGGAAGGACAAAATGTGAGAGTCCCAACTTCAGAACGCTGGGGTGGATGTTCTTACAATAATGCTGTTGTTCTAAGTGTTGCGGAAGAGGATAATCTAACCACCGCTCTTGAAAATCCACAGGTTAGGGTGTTTAGTCAGCCAGCGTCCAGATCAATGCGCCCTTGTAGCTTCTTCCTTGATGGACAATGCGAATTTACTCGTGGAGAGGAAGTTTCAGTCGGGAAAATTGAAGAAAACACAAATCCAATCAGAAACAAAACTGTATCTGGCACGAATGTTTTGGTTATTATTGATGGTCATGATATTTGGCACAGAGAAAAGGTCAAAGACGGATTGGAAAAGAAGAATTTTGGAATTGGGAAGCTCCAAACCTTCATAGAAGCGAAAGAGTCTTCCATCTCGATGACATTTACTGGAATGACGAAACGTCGAGAAGAGGAACGATGAAGAACCGAACGGATTAGACAGAGGAACGATCCCAAAGAACAAGGAAATGGGAAACTTTTCAACGTGCTCTAAATAGACAGTACACATTATAAATACCGAAGGAAAGTCCGGTTTCCTTTCCAGACAAAGATTTCCATGACCGTTTTATTTAAGACAAGAGTTGACGAGTCACTTTGTCTTCTTAAGAGGGGCGTGTGTCATGTCATATCTTTGCCTATACATTGTGAAGGCCATAATTTTAATGATAATGAGATCCGCCAGTCAAGATTTATAATTATGGAAATTATCGTTAGCGATTTCGTTTTGATAATCTTAGATTATTTTTATAATACGTACAATTTTATTTAATATAAGAGAATTTATTTATTTTAGATGAATAGTTATAAAATGACTTGATAGCATATAACATATTAAGATATTAATTAATTTTACACTTATCAAGTCTAAGAAAAGACATTTTGATTTTATAATTTACTTATATGTTTGATACTCCAGAATTGTATTTAAAGGAGGAGATTTTATGTTAATGGCTTTTTCGTTCTTCGAACTTGTTATTGGCATATCTTTCTACCAAATTGTTTACGCAGTAAAAACTCCAGTTTTTATCTTGATTATTTTACAAACCTGTAAGCTTCCAGATCAGTAGATAAATTCTCATTAAAAGCTCGGACCTAATATTCAGTAAGCAATATATGTTTTAATAAAATTTAACCCCTAGACTACAGAAGATATTTTGGAATCTGAACCCGCGTGTCCTCATCGATAAATATCACGACACGTTTTTGGGTGGCTTGTCCGAGAAGGAATATAGTTTCGACATTATTTCTTCATTACACTTACTGAACCTAGGTACTCACCTCTCATTCTTCACGGTCTCTTCTCCCTTTTGTCGACAATAATAATGGACTATCAATCCTGGTGTCAGATGGCTAAAGATTTAGGCCTAAAAGGCAAAGAGTCTGTCGAATTTATTAAAGAAAGAGAGAAAGCTTATAAAGAAGAGAAGGCTGCTGAATTAGAAAGAGCTGAAAGAAATGCTCAACTCAAGAAAGAGGAAGCTCAACTCAAGAAAGAGGAAGCTCAACTCAATTTTGAATTAGAGCGCATACGACTGTCCAATCAGTCTCAATCTTCCGTCCATTCAAACAATGTATCCTCATCGACCAACGTTAAGGTACCGAATATAGCCCCGTTCGTTGAATCAAGGGATGAAATGGACGCTTACATTCAACGTTTCGAGAGTTATGCGACATCTTCTAATTGGGATCGCAGTTTATGGCCTCTCTATTTCAGTGCGCTTCTAACTGGACGTGCTCTGTCAGTATATAGCAAGTTGCCGCCCAACTTAGCAAATGATTTTCCTAGCTTAAAAGAAGCCCTTCTTATTCAATTTAATATGACCGAGGATGGTTATCGGGCTAAGTTTAAGGAAGCCAAGCCTAAAGCAGAAGAGGGCCCGTTACAACTCCTAAATCGGATTAAATCATATCTATCAAGATGGAGCGAGCTCTCAAGTTTTAACCAAGATTATCAAGGTTTAACCGATCTCATGGTGGTCGATCAATTTCTCACCTGTTGCCCCAAGGACTTAGCAGTTCATTTTAGAGAGACAGAACTCTCTAGTTTAAATGACATTGCTTCTCGTGCAGATAAATTTCTTCAAGCAAGGGGAAGGAACCTTTGTACCAAAAGGCAAGATTTGAACCCTTCTGTGGCATCTGGTAGTAACGAGGAAAAACTAAGCCATAATATTCAACGCCAAAACACCAAAGTTTGCGGAATATGCAACAAAGTCGGCCATGATTCTAATGCTTGTTATTCAGCCCAAAACGGAAACAATAGATTTTCGCGTAACCGGCACCATTTTGACAATAAGTATAATCGTGATAACAAGACGTCGGAGAAAAGATGGCATGCACCAAGGAAAGAAATACACAATGCCGCTGTTACCATTGATAAGTCTGTCAACAAAGAAGATTTTGCAGCGGCATGCCAAATTGTGGAAGAAGATAGGTGTGTTGATGTGAGTAAAATGTTAAAGGACGGCATGTTGCATGTCGACGGTAAATCAATCCCCGTTATAACCATGTCATGTCAGGATAATTCAAACGTCAGATATTCCCTCATGCCTGTTACGAATGGCTCTATAAATGGCTTTGAGGTATCCGTACTTCGTGATACAGGGTGTAGCGGTGTAATTGCAAAAAAGAAGTTTGTGAAAGACCATCAGTTCACAGGAAAAATTAGAAAAATGCTTCTAATAGACAACACCCTTAGGACAGCCCCAGAAGCAAGAATTTGGATTCAGACTCCGTTCTATACGGGGTATGTAGAAGCTTTATGTTTAAAAGATGCACTCTATGATTTAACATTGGGAAATATCCCAGGAGCGCTAGGTCCGGAGAAAATAGGGTTCGGAATTAATGATAAAACCAATATCAGCAAGGACACAACCGTTGTCAAAACAACTCATGAAGCTGAAATTAATATAGAAGATCGTAAGACATTGAAAAAT